>CAUJRU010002470.1:0-75832 GCA_963277665.1 Viscum album | reverse complement strand
GGGAAAGGAGAGGGAACCTACTTCAAGGTTGATCTATCCATCCACTCCGGCTCTTGGCGGTTTCTAACTATGAGTCGCCTACGCTCCGGCAACCTGAAACCAACCCGAAAGCCTAATGCACAAGGAAAAACATATCAGGAACTCTTTAACAACATAATACATCAAATTTGAGGATTCAAAAACATTAAACGGGCAAAACCCTTTTCCTCGGAAACAACCCGGATGATCGAAACAACTGTAATCCGCCTCGCCTTCGGTGACAGACATCATACGCGCACCCACGAGGACCCGGGAGACCTTCTGCATAACCCTAGAACAGGAAAAACAAGAAAGAAAAATGGGATCAAAACCTATCCCCAACCTAGGGTTTGGCCGAATCACAAATAGGGAAAAAGAATCCCAAAAATGGCCAACATAAGGGAAGGAAGGGAGGGAGAGACTTATCATGAATATTTGGAGGAAGAAATCCCCAAAAACTGGGAGGAATCAGAGGAAGGAGGAGGCGTCATGGAGAGAGTTCGTGTGCAAGGCTAAGGGGAGAGTAGGGGTGAGCTATGGTGTTTTGTCGAGAGAGGGGTGATGGACATACTTACCACGGAGATTTGGAAGAAAAAATCGCAAAAAAACTAGGAGGAATCGGAGGAGGGAGGAGGCATCGTGGAGATGGGTCACATATATGACTAAGGGGAGAGGAGGGGCGCATCGTGGTGTTCTATCTAGAGAGGGGTGAGGGGGAGATTTAGTTTAGTTTTTTATTTTCTTTTCTTTTAATATTAAACAAAAACCTAAAACACATACGAGTTAATGGTTTGACCCACAGAGTTTTCCAAACCGTAAGCAAACCGTGTGAAGTCTTCTTCCTCCAAGGGATCTCTCGCACAGGATAGGAGCATGGTTTGGGGAAACCATGCGCAGCCCGTGTGAATGCCACTGACTCCTTTAATATGGTCGCATGGGTTGGGCCGCACAGTTTTCCAAATGGTGCACCAACCGTGAACCCTCTTCAGCACTTTAAAAATAAGGGTTCGGTGCTTCTGAAACCCCTCACGCCACCCGAATAACTTAACGGTCATTCTCCAATGTCCAAAAACATTAAAAAGATGGCTTAAAACCTTCAAACCCTCATTCTGAATCCCGATCATAAATTCAACTAGTTCAATAGTTGAAAAAGTTCAATTTCCCCCACTTCTTAACCCGGTTAAAAATGTGGGTCATTACAACCTTCGCACCTTAGAAAATCTCGTCCCCAAGAAGCCATTGGGAACAACACACACCTCACTCGACCTACAAGGGTCGTGAAGCTCCATTCAAATGATTGCGTTACGTTTCCGAACGTCCCATGCAGCAACGAACATCCACTTAAGCACACAATACTTAAGCCGTCAACACCTGAGCCAACACTCGTTTTCCAACCGAAACACCCAGATGACTCTTACCCGAGCCCATAATACCAGAGACACAATCTCTTCGTCACCTCGCCAAGCAACCAATCAGAGGTACTTCCATCCTTAGATTTTTAATGTTAAATGGCCAAGACTCAAACTACAGCTCGACCACCTTTTGAATTTTATTTCAAAAGCATGCTCTAAGCGTTCCAACGATTCACCTATCGTGATTTTGAAACGATCAAATGGTATATTTCCCCATCGACCACTATACCCAAGTCTAAAAGT
The DNA here is from genome assembly GCA_963277665.1 of Viscum album. Taxonomy (NCBI): domain Eukaryota; kingdom Viridiplantae; phylum Streptophyta; class Magnoliopsida; order Santalales; family Viscaceae; genus Viscum; species Viscum album. The sequence goes on along the minus strand of CAUJRU010002470.1, from coordinate 74,159 downwards.
GTCAAGACACTCTGGTTGACTATTCAAGAAGATGCACGGCATAGACGGCCGACATTTTATAAGCTGAACAATGATTCCTTCTTATAAGGAATCTCACACTTACCATGAGAACGTTCACTGAAGCTCATACCTGACTTCCGGTGACATTTCTAAGAGAGAAACCATGCATCCCACACGAAACAGCAAAGGAGAAGAACCCAACATGCTCAACTGTCTTTAAACATTAGCGCGACATAAGACTAATGCTCTCTTAGTGCATCCAGGAAGGAAACAAGATAGGGGACATGTTCGTCAAATAAGAGAGTACACTAAGAGGATTGGAATGGAGTCTATTTATTTAGAACCAAAAACTAGAAGGAAGAACAGTCGAACCAATCCTGATCGACTTTAGAGAAGGAACTTGGATTCACCAGCCGACACACTAGGATTTATAATCCGATCAAAATGCCTTTCTACCATACAAGGAATTCCGTGATCACTCGCGATTTACAACTGAGGTCCTCCACGACCAATGGTGTTTCTCAAAAAGGTTTGCATACACCACCAACCATATCAAAGTCATTATGTCGAGCAAGCATCGACGCATAACGACACCTGCAAGCCTCAAAGGCATCCAAACAAACCGGACCATTCCCAAATGGTCCTTCTTGGCGAGTCCCTTCTACACGGAAGGACATGCTTTACTCAACCAGAACGACGCTTCCCACCTTAGAAGGGTTAGTGTCATCGAAAGGAGATAGGAAAGCTGCTCATAAGAAGACTTGTTCATAATTAGCATAGCGGACGTGCGTGTCTCCTCTGAGCCACGATCACCACATCAAACGTACAATGAATCCAAATCAACAAGACCGGCATGTCAACCTCTCAGGTCTACTGAAAATCATCCCAAGAATTTGGACAAATTGGTTCTCAAATGCTCGGTTCACTCTACCACGGAGATGACCTGAGACTGTACATAGCGGTGCAAGAGATAAATCCAAACGTCATACTACCTCATACGAACATTTGAATATTCCAGAGGTCGTCACAGCCCTCAAAATTAGATTTATTACTCCTGCACTAGTATAGCAGTGCATGGTTGATCCACAGAGAAGGCAGACGAGAACTATAAGGTTTTTAAACTAAAAAACCTCACTGTTGTCAGCAGTGAGGTAGGAATTTTTTTTACTTTTCATTTTTTTATATTTTTATTTCTTTTTGATAAATGAGTATGAAACAAGATTTGGAATTTCTCGATTACCTATACTAGAACACTGCAACAACAAAAAAACAGTGAAAACTAAAAAAAACTAAAGAAGGAAACAGGAGTGCTGAGGGTAGATCAAAAGTTTTCTCAAGATATTTGAACCTTACTGGCATAAATGTATGATCCTCATTTGATTAAATTAACACCTTAAAAATGAGTTGTTAATCCTTCCTCACCAGAATAATTAACACTCTGTATTATAGCTCCCAATTTTAGCCACTTTAACAACCCCATACAACAATTTTATTTAAAGATAACAACAAAAATCTATCTCTCTGAAAGTTTCTGTAGTTTCAAAAAAAATGTTTGATGAAATTTCTCGATAATTGAACTCACCAAAAGATAATTTATTTAGAATTATGTTCTTAAAGGTGTGAATTAAATTTTTATGTTCAATAACCTGAATCAATCTCGCTGAAAGAATCAGATTCTCATTTTAGAGATTAATTGAAGATAAATGATTCAACCGATAAGTCTCTAAACTCTCGAGGAAAAGAAATTAAGCTATGATCATTGACAACATATTAGTAGCAAGTACAATATAAAACATATAAAAATGGAGGAAGACATATCCTCCCTCTGAGAATGAAGATCGTGTATTGCTGCTTTGCTCCTACAACCCCTAGTCTCCAGTATCTCTCTTGGTGTCTTCCAGGAGTTCTTCTCTTGAATTGTCTGGCGTGGAATGTTGACTGAGAGTCCCCCGCTCTCGTCTGATGTTATCGTGGAATGAATTAGAGTCCTCAAGTGAATGAATGTATGACCAAAACTCTGTCGCTTGCTCTGATTTAATACCTTTCTATCATCTACTACATGTCGTTGCCCGATCTCCACTGACTTCATAAGTACTTCACCCACGCACTGCAAAATGTGTGTTTTTTCATGACAAGCACGTCACATAAGTTTTTACCTTATAACCAACTCTGGATGAGTTAGTTGGAAGAACATGGACACGTTTCCACCTCTTGAATGAACCTGCACACGATAATAACAAAATGAAATAAATAAAACTCAACAAAAGTAATTAATATGTTATAATTATTATTTTATGTTCACTATTATAATACTTATTTAAATTTAAATAATAAATATCATAAAAATATAATTATTATCTACTCTTTTATTATTTATAAAACTATCCATTTAATATTCCTATGGTAATGCATAAATTTATTAATAAGATGGTAATTGATTAAGTTAATAGAATAATTACTAAGTTATTAAATTTATTATTTTAAATTATGTTATTAAAATTGACAACATAAATAAATAAATACATAAGTTAATATTTAATATTGTATTAATAATTTAATTATTAATATTAATTAAATTAAATTGTTAGATTAATTAATTAATTTGTTAATTTTTAATTAAGTAATTAAAATTATTGCTTATGTTTTAAATATTTTTTAATTAATAAGTATGTTTTATAATTTATTTATAACTATTATTAATTATATATTTATACTATTAAGAGTATATTAATTATTAACACTTATTATTAAAAAAGTTTTATATTTTAATTTATAATTAATCTATTTATTAATTTTGTAATTGTTTAAAATTTATAACATTGGTAAATTTTATTATATTCTTTTGACTTTTTAAAGTTTATTTTTTTAGCTTTTACTTTTCTTTTACTTTTATTTTTCACTTTACTTTTATTATACTTTTATTATTACATCTTTTTATTATTTTATTTTTTTCTCCCCTCACTTTTTTTTATCTTTATCTTCCTCGCCAATTCCATCCTGCAAGGGGGAGGGTTTTTTTGTGCTCTGCTTCTTCCCGCAGAGCAGCGGCGCACTCCCTCTTCAGCTCGGCTCCAGCTCCAGTGGCAGTCCTCAAAGGCGGTGAGACGTAGCTGGATCCTTCTCGTCATTACATAGTTTGGAAACATGGTCGGACTCCAACTGGTGCGGCATCTTCCATCAGCGGTGGATTCAAGGATCTACACCGCACTTCACATAGCAGCACATGAATGGGTGGGTTCATCCAGCTCGAAATCTCCTCTCTTTGGCAAGGCGCAGCAGCTCGGGTTCAGACTAAACTTCTAACAGCCCACACCGGTTTCGGGATCGGTCGCGATGATGATAGATAAGCATAAACCTGAAATTAGGTTATAAAACTGGGTTAATTTTAGATCTAGTTTGAGTAAAATTTGCTCTGCTTTTGAGAATTGTTTTGTAAATTGAGTCTTATTTAGGAATCTGGTCCGAGATTATGTCTATGGTGGAGAATGATGTTTGAGTTTGGGATAGAAGACATTGTAGAGAAATGGTGACAAATAAAGGTTGGAGAGAAAATGATTTGGTGTGAAGGTTCAAAGTGTGTGTGAAATAACAGTGAAATACTGGATGAAAAAAACATGATGGAAGGTTGAAACAGTTCCATGAATGTCGTGGCAAGAGACTGTCGATAGCAAGAAGAGGATATATCGGGGTCTGGGAATAAAGTTGTGTGACTGATAGTTACATTGGTAGCAGCCAGGAGGGAAAGCACTCACAGATAGAAGAAAATAAATGAACTGTGAGTGTGGATGAAGGGTCTAGTGCGCCCGAGAGACCGACGGGGTAATGAAAAAAATGTGAAACCGATAGAAGAAATTTCAATTGGTGAGTCACGACTCACCGAAAATAATACACCGATAATTATAAAATTTAAATTCAAACAGCACGACGTGAAACCGATGATGATGTAATGGATCGGTGAGTTGATGACTCGCCGATAGTTCAAAATAAATGAGACCAAAACCGATGGAAGGATCGACGTGTCGCAACAACGGTGTGTCACGAGAGACCGATGGTGTTTTGAAGCAATCAGTTAGTCATGACTCACCGATAGTTATAAAAAACTTCGGTGTGACATAACATCAGTGTGAAACTCACTGATAGTTAAAAATTTAAAATTAAAAAAAAAAATTAATTTACAATAAATATTAGAATGAATAAAACATTAATTATCTAAATTAAAAAAATCAAATTAACTAAATTGTCAAAGAATAATTAATTGAATGTAATTATAAACTAACCAAATTATTTAGCAAACTAAAACTTAATGGTAAAGTCTTAGATTAAAAACTAGATTAAATTAATGAGGATGAAAAAATAATAATTAATTAATAGATAATTAGAATTATTAACCAGATTAATATTATTAAACTAAAAAGTAATTTAATGTATTAAAAATAATTAGAAAGACTATAAAAAGGACAAAAACACTTATTTAATTAGAAAATATGGTTAATTAACAAATGTAGTGACAAAATTAAAAAAGTGCCAATATTTTTTAAAAAGTGTCAAAATAATTAATTAAATTGATAAAAATTTAATAAAAAGATACTTCAGTACTATGTAAAAATAGAGCCACATCTCCATTTTCTTGGACGATGACATGTCAAATCATCCATTACTGTGTGAAAAGAAAGTGTCAAACGACCAAAAAAGCAACTGACCATGCCCAAGGCATGTCCAACCAACTATTACAGATCATTACATGAGGCTCAATCCATAAACAAGACCAAAAGAAGCATGAACACCCATCCGAACAAGGGTGTCATTAGAACTGGATGTGCTACATGGGATAATGGTACTCGAATAGTACAAAACTTTATAGATCTCATCGTACAAACAATGTAAAAAAATTCTAAGGGTGCTACCTACCCCAGGCTAGCCCCTTACGAACACAAAACGTTGACCAAAGAATTTGGTCACACCCAAAAATGGTCATCGGGCTCAAAGCCTGACATTTAACGTCATTGCGAAAAGAAAACAGCCTACGGAAAATGCATAACATTCCATTCCAAGTCACTCACAAGAAAGGCTTAACCTACCCACACACGGGGTCTCAACAGAGGACACCACTACTGGTTCCTTTTTCCAATACCTTTATATTTATTCACATTTATCCTTTTAATCACTTTATAGATTCAAATAAAAACTTCAAGTAACCTTTCAAAACCAAAAATCACTAGTCACTTAATTTTTAACAAACAAGTCAAAGAAAAACAATCAAGTTTCAACAAACTTCCTCTTAACCATTAAACATTTATCTGACATTCTGTCTTTTTCTAGGCAATTTATCTTAATGAATTCCTTTAAAACAAATCTGGCGACCTACGAGGGTTCCAGCAAGCCAAAAAAATCATATCAAAATCATCAGCTTTTACACATATAAACAGCACACAAAGCATCCAACCATTTTATTCATTATGGGTTCCAAGTTCCCAACTCATGAAGTGCCCATACACTCCATGGGTTGAAATTTGGCTCCCATTAGATGAAACAAGATACATTCTAGAAATAAAAAAGCTCAAAGCAATCATCTAGTCATACGGGTGGACACCTATCAATCTGAAAAGCGCCCATACACTTTACAGTTTTGCATTTGGCTCCCTTTAATCAAAACCAATTCCATTTTACAATTTAAAACTATAGCATCCCTTTTACAGAAATCTGATTACACAGGTTACCCTTTCCCAGCTACAAGGCGCCCATACACCTTACAACTGAAAATTGGCTCCTTTCGTAACTACAATCATTTAATTTGGTCAATGAAACCAATTTCATAATAATTGACCCTAGAATGTTATCGAAAGCAGTAACACAGAATCATGATATATCACAAAATCATGGAATAACTACCACAACACCTATCATAGAAGCAGACATTACTAATGCATCCTAGATGCCATGGCATAATGCATGGTATGAAATTTCTCACAAGGTTCCTATATGATGCATGAGATGGAATACCCTTGTCCCATCGGGTTGAAACTGAAAAAGAACCCACAATTGCATCAACAGTATCATCATAAATCATGTGTGTAACCCAACGGTGAAATCAAATCAACCGTAATAATCAAAATCATTAAAATAACAATTGCATTCGAGGCAATTTGGATTTCCCCTATGCACGAGGTGGCCAATCCTGGACATAGCTCATTACCAAATTAAAATTCAATCCTATCCCTATCTAATGTCTCCAAATAGTAAAACAAATCAGAAGAGAAAACCCCTCTGATACCACCTTGTATCGTCTCGGCCTGACTCACCATCATCCCGGTGGCCGGACTGGTCGCCACATGACCTCAATCGCATTTCCCTGTATGCCAGAGGCTGCTGACTAGCAGCGAGGGTCTCAGGAGGTGATACTGGGGAGGTTATACCCTCTTATTAGAGTTTCACAACGGTATTATCAGAGTGAAACACAAAAGTAGTGGAAGCAGTAATAGATAAACACTGAACAACAGTAACGGAAGGCAAATAGTGAGCATTTATATAAAAGGTCGTCAAATTCAGTTGTCACAGTACAGGAATGATGATACAGATATGGAAAGTTGTAAACAATACAACATGATTTAAATACAATACTAAAGAAATGATGAAAAGACAACAAAGCCCAACCGGCAATCTCCTAAGCATCCCAAGCTCCCGCTTGGTCCTTTTCTCCTAACTCCTCATGTATAACCAGCACAACACACGACCTAGGTCTTTCAAGCAAGAAGGTCTACTCGGGTACCCCAGTGCAATGGCGGCCTGAGTAGGGTGTGAGATAATAATCTCAGTAGGCCAGCACCACCGATGTCTAAACCAATCCAGACAGTGTAATAATAATTAAATCAGTAAGCAGGTATAGCATGATTTGATAAATAGAACAATAAAGAACGAGAACACCCGTCCTGATTTCCCCAGAGGAATCCTGACGGCTATACCAACTTTGGCTCATTTCTGGTAAAGTAACCTGATCATTTTACCATATATATATATAATACGCTGGGTAGGACCGGGACAGAACTCACGGACATCCTTAACCCAGAGGCAGCGCTCTCGATCCTACCTCTTGCCCAACCTTGGGGAAGCTCTCACGGTCTATCCCCAGTCCAAAGGCTTAATAATTATTCAAGGAATACATATATATATATATATAATACGTTGGGTAGGATCGGGACGGAACTCACAGATGTCCTTAACCTAGGGGAAGCACTCTCGATCCTACCCTTGGCCCAACCATGGGGAAGATCTCACGGTTTATCCCCGGCCTGAAGCCATATCACAGGGGATCTCTCATGGTCTACCCCTGGCCCGAACCATAATCATTTAATTAGGGGATTTCTCAAGGTCTTCCCCTATCCCGAATCCATATCATAGTGGAGCTCTCATGGTCTACCCCTGGCCCGAAGCTTAATCATTTAATTATCATGGGTTATAAGCCATACACATCATATAACATCCATATCAATAAAACATGGCATTTATATCTCACAATATAACATAATCACATCATTTATCATATTCATCACATTGACATATGATTCATGAGACAACCCGATCATGTACGGTATTGGATAACCCCCATTTCATTCTTTATTCCTTTCATTTCATTTCAAAGACACATAAGGATTTATAATGCAATAAGTGGTGTTGAGGACTACTCCTCCTAGGTAAGTCCCACTCACTATACCCATTCCATTAATATAATCCATGCTTATTCTATTATCCTAAGGCATTGTCTTTCCATCCTAATCCATTTCATTCAAGTCTCACCAAAGCATAACAAGAATTTAGCAGGAAAGTATAAGATTCTACTTCGTACTTTTATCTTGAAGACAACGCACCTCTGATCGAGGGGTTTTATTATTAAATCGTTAGTTTAGTGACCAAAAAACCATTTTATCTTATTCTTGCAATTCACACTATTTTCACAGAAGCACTTATTCATGACAAACTTGCAGAAATAACTCTTTATTACTTTACTTTAAATAAATGGGCAAGGAGAAGGACCCTACTTCAAGGTGGATCCATCCGTCCACTTCGGCTCTTGGCACTTTCTAATTAAGAGCCGCCTAAGCTCCGGCAACCCGAAACCAACCCGAAAGCCTAACGCACAAGGAATAACATACCAGGAGCTCTTTAACAACCTAAGACATCAAATTAGAGGATGAACAAACATTAAACAAGCAAAACCCTTACCTTAGAAACAACCCGGCAGACCGAAACAACTGCCATCCGCCTCTTCATCGGCGGCGGACATCATACGCGCACCCACGAGGTCCCAAGAGACCTTCCGTATAACCCTAGAAAAGGCAAAAACAGAAAGAATAATGAGATCAAAACCTAACCCCAACCTAGGGTTCGGCCGAATCACAAATAAGGAAAGAGAATTCCTCAAAACGGCCAACATGAGAGATGGAAGGGAGGGAGAGACTCACCACGGTTATTTGGAGGAATAAATCTCCAAAAACTGGGAGGAATCGGAGGAAAGAGGTGGCGTCGTGGAGAGGGGTCGCGTGCGCGGCTAAGGGGAGAGGAGGTGTGCGCTGCGGTGTTCTATAGAGAGAGGGGTAAGGGAGAGATTTAATTTAGGTTTTTATTTTCTTTATATTAAATTTTAAACCAAAACCTAAAACACATACGAGCGCACGGTTTGACCCACACGGTTTGCCAAACCGTGCACAAACCATGCGGAGGCTTCTGCCTCCAAGAGATCTCTCACACGGGCTAGGCGCACGGTTTGGGGAAACTGTGTGCAGCCTGTACGCATGCCACTGCCTCCTTTAATAAGGCTGCATGGTTTGGACTGCATGGTTTTCCAAATAGTGCACCAACCGTGTGCCATCTGCAGCACTTTAAAAACAAGGGTCTGGTGTTTTCGAAACCCCTCGGGCAACCAGAGAAACTTAACAAGCATTCTACCATGTCTAAAAACATTAAAAAGAAGGGTTCAAACCATCATAACCTCATTCTGAAGGCTGATCTTAAATTCGACCGGTTCAGTAATTGAAAAGGTTCAATTTCCCCCACTTCATTGCCCAGTGCAAAATGCAAGTCATTACATTATACATTGACTTTCATCAATAAACAATCATAGGATGATCTAGAATACATAATTTCATTTTATTTTTCTGAATTTCAGAAACAATATTGAGATCATATCCAACCCTACATTCCTCACAATCTAAGACTTGGATAAAAGGGTGTTCACAATCAACATAAGCTAGAAAATGGTTTTGGGTGTAAATGAAAAAAAGAAATGATTTATCCCAATAAATACCGAGATTTAAAATAAATAAACTAAAAAAGCATAATTACTAAAAATATAAAAATATCAATAAATCTAAAAATAGATCTGGATACAGATACAACTAGAAAAACATAGAACCAAAAAAACCACTAACAAAATGATCTCCATGTGACCTCATGGTCACCACCATCCACCAACTGACCTTCTACAATGAAACACAAACCACAAACCTAATCCTACAATATAGATAGGGTCTAACTACATCGAATTGTATAAGTATGATGTGAGATTAATAGCAAAGTAGACAAGCCCCAAAATATCTGTACAGTTCCTTTTCTAAAAAATGTCTATTAACACAAGTTTCAAATAAATATATAAAAATATTTTTTCCCATTTTAATAAAAAAACTCGACATTCCCTTCTTCAAATCAATAAAAACCAAACACCCATTTTCAAAATAGATTATTGGTTTAAAATAAAAACCCCAAACCAAAATCAAAATAATGAAATACCACGTCATGTTAAAATTTAATGACCAATGTAAATTGGTACCAAATTTCAGGAAAATATAAACAAGCACATACCTAGGGTAAACTAAATAAATTTCTTAAATATGCATATATAGATCCATAGACATACTCGAATAGAACTCACTTACTAGTTTATGGTGCATCTATATAGTAAATAACCAACTTCGCAATCTAATCCAGCTAATTCAGTTGTACGTCCTACTTAACCCTATAATATCTAGGGGTCAAACCCATCTAATAAGGGTCGATAAGAAACTATCACTCATCACCCTAAAATACACCTAGAAAACCAATGGTAATAGTACAATGTATATGTAGGAGGAACTTTCATGTGTGACTCACCTTACATTACCCCACCACACTTGCCTACCCAAAACACTAACACCGCCCAGGTGATAACACTCTTAGGAAAATATTCCATTGGGGTTCCCATTATATTAAAAACCATTCACAAATGACAATCATCTCATCACATCACTAGGTCATTCAAACTAATTTTAAAAACTAACTATGATGCCAACTGGGAAATTTTACTTTCAAACCAATAATTCATTTTAAAACATTATAAAGTGCCAACTATTCCTTATATTATGCCTCTTTCAAATAAATTTATATAACATTTCCAAACCATTTTAAAAATAATGTGATATCCAACTTTCATGTTCGCAATTCAAAATAGGCCTTCTTATTTTAAGCTCAATTCCATTTCCCATACCATTTCAAACCTAATATAAAAACACACAACATGCATAATGGTGGGAAATGGGATTTTATTCCATTTGGAGACCAGATGATTTACAAAGTACCAAATGGGACACGTTTTCAAACATAATTATAAAAAACACTATTCAAACCAATTTGAGACCATGAACCACTTATAAATAAATAATTCTTAATGGTAATTGTGTTTGATGGTGGGAGGAATGGTTTAGTGTTTTAAAATCGGAATTTTTATATTAAGTATGTCTACCCATGACCATTATCATTTTTGTTCCAATCCTACTGTGCACACAGTTTACGTATATATGTTTATACATTCAATGGTACACCACAAGTATCCATGAAGATACCTAGAATAATTTTTAAGGAAACCACACATGCTCTGTTTTCCAAAAAAATCCATAAATGAGTCCCAAAACATAAAAATAACTGAAATTCAGACATTGAGCTCATATCAGAGTCAACCCTTGTAATAAAAACATAACCAAGAAAACATAATAGCTAAAAATACATAATATCATTTAAAATGTCCACTAGGAATTTTATAAAACATGTCAAGCCCAAATACACATAAGTGTATTTAAGGAAGTGCTATAAAAACCATTTTTACAAAATTTTTCCTACAAGAAAGTACACTATCCATGTTCATAAAAAATAATGAGATAATTATTTATAAATTAATTAAAAGTACCCAAGCATCAAATGGAATGGATTGGAGATTAAATTAATTGAGACACCCACCAAGACGGAGTGCGGATGTGACGAAACATTATGGGAGGGAAAAATATAGCCCAACAGACAATACATAAACCCTAGATACTAATCAAATGAACTAAACATCAACACTAACCCATAGGTTTGGTCCAATAGGAGAAAAATCAAAAATTTATACTGTCATCTTAAGAGAGAAGGTAAAAAGAATGAGAAATTGAAAAAAAACAGAAGGAATCTTATCATGGAACCTTTATGGGGATTAAAAAAGGGATGGGAGGAAAAGAAGATAGACCTTGGAGGACCATTGGTATAAAAATTTTGGAAAAGGGAGAAGAATCTCTATAAAGTGATAGAAACATAGAGTGTAAAACATGGAATATTGAATTTTGATGAATGAGGGAAGCTCCCACAATTTGATGGCTTGGTTTACCAAATTTTGTGTAAACCATTCTGTCACCACTATCCAAATGGAAAGAAACTCTCACATGGATTCCACAAGGTTTCCTAAACCATGTGCTACCTAGGATCCTTACCTCTACACCCCAAAACCAACTACAATATTAACTGGTCAGAGAAACATGGTTTATCCAAATTATGCGCTAACCACGTATTGGCTAAAAACTCAACCGAGAATTCCAAAATTAAAAAATTAAATCAGGGCTCCTACAAAACCTCAACAAAAAAGATCCAAATCCAATAAAACAATAGAAGAAAATAATTAAATATGTTATGGTGTATCAATTCTCCCCACCACAAACACTTTCTACCCCCATAAAATCCCCCGGCAAAAAGATAAACAAAACTTATTTTCAAGCCCAATAAAAAATGAAAGAAACCTCAAACTATAGGGAGACCTTTCACATCAGAAGTCACTCCTAAAAATTTTAGAGGGAACCACAACACATGAACAAAAAGATAACACAAGAGGCCTCTACCCACCCCATCATCCTGAATAAATCAATGGTGTGATTTTAGATCAACCCAAAATGATACACTAAAACAGAATTTTTCATATTAACCAAGAAATACCCCCACCATGACTAGGAACTCCCAAAACCACCAACCCAAACTTTATCTCAAAATAGAAACAAAACTGCCACCAAAACTGACAATTTTCCCTAGAAACCAAACCCCAAACACTAGGGGAATCCTAAGAATATAACTCAATACAATCAATGAATGGAATCCACAACCCATTAATTCAATAAAAATCATGAATCTGTAAATGAGCACAACTAAAATAGAGGCCAGTCTATATAAGGTCTAATAACACTCAGAGAAGAATAACTGATTAAAAATCCACTTTCAGTTAATCACAAATACCATGTTTCTTATAACAAAAATGAAACTCATAGAATAAATAAGAATTAAAATATGAAACATCAAACATCTCGACCCAAAACTATAGAAAAAAAACTAGTCCATGTTTTCCCCCACACCCTTGGCAGTTCCTCACTGTGCTTGGGCTTCATTATAGGGCCAGTTACTGGATTCCTAATCTCTGAAGCATCTACTTCCTCATAGAGAGGTGCTAATATCTTCTAATCAATGCATATTTTTATTTAGTAAATTATTCTTAAAAAACTCATCTAGATTACATAGATGGCCACCAAGATTATAGGTATTTGGAGTATTGTTACATGACAACATCAAATTCCTTTAACAACCACACTAGTGGATTATTAGAGGATGTTCTAACAATATGTAATCTAGAACCAATGAATGAATCTTTTTATAAATAGCTTCTTATGTCACACCCCTCTTACCAGATGGGGACCCTCATGAGATCCAACCACCATTGATTACACCCTGAGAATCAAATAAACTATGAATGCCACTTCCAACAACTTTTTGAAATAGGTTTCACTGAAGGAGAACACTTTTTCCTCTGAACAAATACCCCAAATGAAAGGTGTATCTTTCAAAATATCATATTATACTCTATCTAGATTGAATTAAACTGACTCTTTGATGTGTTTTGTGTAATATTCCACTTAGTGTTGGCCTCTTGTTGATTCCTCATCTCTTCCAACATCATTTCCTTCACCTCTTCGTGTATGAACTTTTGGATAATGTTGTCTTAACTATTTCCCAATTCATCCTGATGTTCAATGATGATGGGAAAATCCTATTCTATTTATCCAAAGATATACCCTCAATCAAACACAGGACCACACATACAATCATAGGTTCGGGAGTTAGCGACATCCTGAAGGCACAGTAAACTTCCTCGAGCCATCCCACTGCCTTTAAAAGACCATGATTACCACAAAAGATAAGAAAAATCTGAGTAGAATACGAGACTAGTCAATAATAGTTGGAAAACATGAGGACCTTTCTTGGGGGAATATTTTAAACATAAAAACACAGATCCAAAAAAATTAACCAACGAAAACATAACCCAAATACCATCATGGTCTAAAACAACCGGATCACAAGCCAAATAATACAAAAAAACCAGAGTTATTCTCTCAAATCCCACCATTTTAGTTTCGATTTCCAAAACCACCTTCTTACATAGCCTTTATACAAACACCAAATGCCGCATTTCAGAAAACAAAAACTCACACTTCATAAAACAAACCTCATATTTTAAAACAAAACTAATATCTAAAATCATTTCCCATTAAAAATACATTTTTTAAAACCATAACATATTATTTATTTAAAATCATCACCCATGGAATCCTTTGAAGAATAACATATAATTTCACCCCACCTATGCTTATATAATCCTTTCACACATTCCAATATACAAATTCTACACACACCCACACATATGAAAGAATTCCTAAGAAATAAAAGTGTCTAAAATCAGCATTCCATTATCTAATCAAAGAATTTACAAAATAATGATTTCACTTTTCTCTTCCCTTTATTGAAACATTTCAAAATTTAAATTGCATTTTATTTTAAAATCTCATTTCACTCTCTAATAAGAAACCAATTGAAGAGATAATTTTCATTTCAAAAATTGTTTTCATTTAAACCGAATAATACCACACAAAAGAAAAACAAAACAGAATTATTACCTAACCTGGGAGGAGGAACTAGTGGCCAATAAAGACATTACAATGTGGTTAGTTGACCGTTCCCCATGAAGGAATCAACCATTTGGAGGGCCTCTAACTGTGAACTCAGACTTTTAATTGGTCACTACTCTATGTGAGATCACAACATGATATCGCATCCCCTCCATTTTCATTCCTCATCTCAAATAATGAAAAAAGACTCAAATCCCAAAAATCCCATGGTAACTAGATGTTTAGTACGAGAAATGGTTTGTGAAATATTTCTTGTTCCTACCTTTTGTGCCTCGATAGTCCTAGTCTCCAATTACCTAACAACCCAAATGACATGAACCTTCTATGCTACCATTTTTTCATGATCCATGATGTGATACCATCCAACATGAAATTTGACCCAATATGAGACAAGGATCAAAGGTTTTTCCTAACGCCCATGGGAAAGCAACTTTTGTTGGCCAACAATGATAATCCAGAGGGAATGATTTATAACAATAATTATCCATGATCAAATAAATAATCTGAACAATTGGTATAACTAATATTAACTAAATCTTAATAAACATACAAACAGGTCCAGATATAAATACAACTGGACAAATCAGATACTCAAACAAAACCAAACCAAATCAATGCCAACACAATATCCATGTTACGATATGGTCACCATCATCCACCAACTGACCTTCTATGAAGGAAACACGAACCAGAAACCTAAACATACAAAATAATGCAGATCAACCAACACTGAATGGTAGAAGTATGGTGTGAACATAACATATTAGTAGGAAGCCACCGAATAATCAATATAGATCCTTTCTAAAAAATATTATATTAATACTATTTTGAAATAAATATATAAAAATAGGTTTTTATCATTTTAATAAACAAACAATTCATTCACTTACTCAAAACAATACACACCACATTCCAATTTTCAAAGAGAATTATCATTTTAAAGCCAAACCCCCAACCAAATCCAAAAAAAATAAATACGAAGTCATGTTGAAATCTAATTAGTTTAAATAGGAAATAAATTGAAATAGATTGTATACAATAACATATAGATAGTAAACCATGTGAATTTTATGAACATACTAAGATTGATTCCTAAATATACTTGATTTAGACTCACCTACTAGCGTATAGTGTTGCTCCATATTCATTAACCAACTAGATGCTCTATACTAGACAATCCAATGGAATGTCTCACATATCCCTATAATGTCTAGGTGGTTCCATCCCATCTAATGAGGTTTGAAAAATAGTAATCACTCGACCCCAAAAAATATTCTATGCAAACCCATTGTAATTGAATGTTGTGTAAGTTGGAGGCCTCACATGCATAACTCACCTTACTCGCTGCCAACGTACTTTCCGACCCCAAACCCAGAAACCCCAACCAAAAAACCACATGGGGAAGTCATTCATAGGGGTTCCCATCATATAACAAACTATTCACAAGTGCCAATCGGACCATCAAATCACATAATCATTGAAACCATTTCGTACAACATTCTAAAATGCAAACAGTGAATTTTTTATTTAATACCAAAATTAATTTCCAAAATTTTATAAAGATTCAACTGGGACTCATATCATGTCCCTTTCAAGTACACTTATATAAAATTTCTAAAAAATTGAAAAAATAATATGACATGAAAGTTTTTTATGCTCTATTACAATCATGCCTTTACATTTCAAGTTCAATTCCATTTCCTATACCATTTCAAAGACAATATGAAATCCAAAAAAATCTTAAAGGAACCAAATTATATTTCAATCCATATAAATACAAAATGAAATTTAATGTACAAAATGGGATTTGATTTCAAACATAACCATTAAAACCCCATTAATTCAACATTGAGACCATTAACCACATAGAATGAAATAAGTCCTAAATAAAAGTGATAAAGAGGGGAGTAGGAAAGGTTGATTTGTTAGAAATATGGGTTTCTAAGTTGAGAAAGTTCACTAAAGACCATTTTAATCTCTATGCACATACTTATTTTAACCTAGTTCACACATGTAAGTTCCCAAATCCAATGGTACCGTAAGAGTATCCATTAAGTTAACCAAAATCATTTTTAAGGAAACCACACATTCTCTACCATCAACACTGAATCCATACCCAAGTTTTAAACCATAAAAATGCATGAAATCCACAAATAGGGATGAAATAATAATAAACCCACACCATCAAAATATAACCAATCCAAACACATGATTAAAATACCCAATATCATCTAAAAATGATAATAAGATTTTTTTCAAACACATTGAGTGCATATAAACATAAATGTATTTACAAATTCACTTTGAAACCCATTTTTACCAAATTTTACCAACAGGAAAGGAAAAAATAAACTAAGTGAATAAAAAGAATTTGATAAATATTTATAAATTAATTGCAATAACCAACGTATAAAATTTAATGGATTGTAAAGGAAATGAATAGAGACACCAAGCTCAATGAAGTTTGTCTGTGATGAAACATTATGGGAGGAAAGAATATATACCAACAGAAAATCAAGACAACCTAGATCCCAAGAAAATGAACTACACATTAACGCTAAAACATAGGGTCTAGCTAAGAGGGGAAGCACCACCACGAGATACACAAACCTCAATAGATAAGGGAGAAGAGAAACAGAAATCGATCCAAACCCAATGGAATCATTACTTAGAACCATAAAGGGGATAAAAATTATACGTGAGGAAAAGGATGTGAATCATGGAGTACCCCTAGTGAACCTAAGATGGGAAAGGGACAATAATCCAAATTTAAGGTTAAAACGTGGATGGGTAAATTTTTAATTTCATTTTTTATGAATTTGGGTAGCTTGCATAGTTTCTGAGGATGGTTTTCTAGACTATGAACAAGGCATGTGTTATCCACTATCCAAATGTATGGAACCTCACACACTCTACCGAATGGTTTCCCAATCAATTCAAAACTCATGCACCTTACAATTGTACCCCATAACTAGCAACACAATTACCTGGGAAGAGTGACACGATTTACCCAAATTGTGCTCTAACCGTTTACTAGCCAAAAAATCACCTATGAATTACAAAATTAAAAAAAAATAGGGGATTTGCTTGAACCTCAACCAAAAAAAAATCAAAGATGAAAAAATAATTAAATAAATATTTCTAAAGGTCTGGACGTGACACCAATAATTATGTTTTAATATAAATAGAGAGAACCAATCCATTTCCAAATTCATATGAAAATTATCTAAAGGGATAATGATATGATTTGATGAAATTTAATTCCCACAGAATTTCTTATAGAAATATTTATATATATGCAATTCATTAATCAAACAACTATATTTTTTCATTAATTGTATAATCATTAGGCTTGATAATTAATTCCATTAGAAATAATTAACTTTATAGATGAGTTAGTAGAATCTGAATCAAAAATTCCTTTAATAGTTTCTTAGTATATGATCAGATATATGATCAGAGTACTATACAAAAATTCATTTTTTTGACCCCCTTTATTGGATTGACCTTGTTACATTAGTCTATGTGGTTTTAGATGTCTATTGTCCTCATTATATATTTTATTGGGAAAATAATTTTTATAATTCCCAAAATCCATACATTTAAAGAATTCAGGTGTGGGTTTGGAATTATATAGTGCCCATATACCCTCCTCTTTTTTGGTAGATCTTTTTATCTCTCTTCCGGAATCATGATCTGGATGTCCAGTCTATTTACACTTGAAACATATTCATTTTCATTTCAAAAAATAACCTAGGTACATATTCATAAAAATTGGATACATTGGGAGTTGAATAGCATTTACTCTATGGCCTTTATCGCCTAAATGTTCATGAAACACAATTTTATATTATTTAGTGCTTTTGGGGTTTGTGGAAGGTTTATTTTTTTAATCATTACTAGATATATATTGGTATGAATAACTGTAAGAAATTTAATACCAGATCACATCCCATTTTTTATCTTTCGAACAATCATTTCATTGTCTATCATATCCAATGTTAATTTTTTTCCTTTTACCACCATAAAATATTATTATAAAGTAATTATTATGGATGAAAATATATAATTGTAAAAAAGGAAAACTATAAACATAAATTAAATAACATTTATATTTCATGCGTAACCTAACTTATAAATATATATATTTTAGTTTAGGTTATCAACGATCATAAACTAATTATGTTATTTAACCAAACTAGTTATATATCACATCATACATTTCTATATTAAAATTCATAATGGAATGTAATGGGAATGTCAATAAATCAACGAATATCACAGGGGGAGTGTAAAAATAGGTGTTTAGTATGGCCTACATGATGGGCACAGAGTGAAGTTCAAGTTAAAAAAAATATGATCCTTTTCTGTAGTTATTTCACCTTGGTTTATATGTTCCTTAGTTTTCATCTACTTGTTTTTATCCATATAAAAATATTATTTTGAACATAGCATATACTCTAAAACTTTCAAAAAATTTAGTTTTTTATGTAATATTCTTGATATCCCTAGGATGTTTCACAAATTATACCAAGTCCATATGCCAAAAAATAAAAAAATCCCACTTTTATGTAGTATCATTGATACGAAATGACATACCCAATAACCCATATATAATTTCACATTAAGAAAAAATTTCATCTCAAAGTAAACTCAAAAATTAAAAAATCGTAAAAAATTTTGTCATTATAGATTAGCTACAAAAAAATATTACAACATGCAATTTTCTAAATTTATATATGATTTCACCATAATATATTTCCCCCAAAAAATATCATACATTTTAAAATTATTCATAAATTGTGGAATGGAAAATAAAATAAATCTGTGAGATCAAACACTTAGTAATGGCAAAAAACATCAACATGTCATTAAGGATTAGATACTAGGTACGAGAAAACATAAGAATGGGATAAATATATAATTAAAAAGGAGATAGTACAATAAGAGGCATTATATATAATATAAGTACTTATAATATAAAATTATTAATAATATGAGATGTTCTAATAGCATGGTATCATGTTATAATAATGATTTTCTCTACGTAATTTAATAGTTATCTAATAATGAAATTTTTCAAAAGCATAATGAAAAGAATAACTAATAATAACATTGTGAACATAGCTTATTGTATCAATTTTATATTCAATATTATAATCATTGATATCATCATCAGGTCCATGATCAATATTTTGAACATATCTAATTACATCAATTCCACTATCAACCTTGTGGTCATAGTTAAATGCATTAAGTCTATCCATAATATCATAAACATAGCTGAACACATCAAATCAATACTCATCTTCCCTATCTCATGAACTTTTAAATCCATAACCATTGAATTATAGGGTGATATAGGACCCCAAAAATTAAAAAAATGATAACACATGAAATTTTTTTCAAAAAAATAAATCATATACCATGCCTAGAAGAACACATGGAAAGAAGGTCAGTTTCATAAAATTTACAAGTGGTTTCACAAAAAAGAATATAAGGGTTAGATTATAGTTCATAAAAAATGTAAAAAAAAGAAGTGTATTTTAATGAATTTATTGGGTGAATCAAGGAACATATCCCTATGTGTGGTATATATCTTATTTATAAAGATTAAAATGGGAGAAAAACAAAAAACAGGTTCTATGAATACAATTAATTCCATTTGTAAGCAATAAATGTTATGAGTATAATTAAAAAAAAATATAAGAATGTAATTTTAAAACATTTTAAAAATATATATAAAGAGAAATAAAATAATGGATCCATAAAAGATGTAGATATTCATTAGAAATTACTACTAGAGAATTAATGATTTTATTCAGAATATAAAGGCCTTTTATTATATCAAAATAACTAATTGACTCACCCATCATTTAAAAGAGAAATGAAGTTGTATTTTTAAAATTGGTAAACAAAAATATGAATAAAAAAGTAAAAATACATATTTTGAATTATAAATAATAAAGCAAGAAATTATTAAGATTAAATAATATGAATATAGGAACTAAAGGGATTATTAGAGAGGATGGTAATTATTCTCAAAAAATATATAATTTTATGAGAAATAAATTCATCATAGATGAATATGTGAAATAAAAGTTAATTTCACCAAAATATGAAGTAAATTTCCATATAATAAAATATTAGGGAAGAATAAATTAACTATATAAGATTGATATACCATAAGAGACATTACAACTAAATGAAATTATATTTATATTAATAAAATATCTTACATTTATTCAAGAACTTTACCTAAGTTATTTAAACTCATCTATAATTCAAATAACCATATTAATAAATTATTTGAATTTATTATTCATATAATTATATATATCATTTTATATTCATCGATTATAGGAATTGAATATGTATTTCTTATCTAGTTAAAATTTATTTTCACCATTATAGGTTTTTAGTTATAATTATTTTATGCATGATTCTTAATGTAGATATTGAATCCCATTATTTGATACCAATTTTAAAATTATAGAATTAGAAAATATTTTGAAATATTTTTTTCAAAGATTTATGCATCCCTAAAAATGTTAAATATGGGAATGGTTCATGAGAGTGGGATATATGATGACATGTGTTTTATAATTTACTGATATAACACATTAATTAATAATGTTTATTTACTTTTTAAACATTAATAATAATATTCCTTAAATATATTAAAATTAAATATTATATATATATATATATATATATCCAATGAGTATATTATATGACCATACATTAATGGTGGTGTTGAATAAAAAACAATTTACTAGTGGATGTGGTTGTCTAAACGTAACTGAGGTGATATTTTCATTTTTCAAATTATTGGGAAAAAGGTAGAAAAGGGTAATTCCATAAACATGATAAAATTTTAGAATAATTATTATACTGATATAGTTATTATTTCATTGGTAAAATATATTTATAGGATATAAAATGATGAATTGATGGAATAGAACTGAAAAATGGATGATTAGAAGATTCAACCCTAGTATTGAGGAAAACTCGATGATCCACTATTTTCATATATTTTAATGAGTCTAGAACGTTTATAATAGAGTGGAGGTTGTTAAAGAAATATCTACATACCATTTGGTTGATATAAAATGCTTTTTCTGTGAGGTTAAATTGGGTAGTGAAAGGATAATTTTACAAGTCTAAGTCGTAGCATTCTTGTTCTTATTTTTAATCAATTACTAGTTAAACCTATGTTGATATATTATATATGTTAAACATATATTTTTTAAATTTTTAACAATAATATATTTATATTCTAAAAATAAAAGTTATTAGTATATAATAAGGGACAGATTTCATAAAATAAATTATTATATATAAATTGTTTTATTAGTAATTAAGTTACACAAATTGAATTTTATCAGTGCATTGGTATTAAGAACTATTTACTTATTTTTGAAAAGATAAAATGAGTAGTATATAAAATAAATCCTTTATGAAAATATTTTATTACATTGATAAATACATGTCTATATCATTAAAAAATATACGTGTTTTTTAATATATAGTTACATCAATTTATACATACATATTCAATGGTTATATTATAATGCTCACATTTAGAAAAAGTTTAATTTTAGCTTAAGAAACTTTTTTGTGATTGGTTTTGGTTATTTTTTTAATAATAAACAATTTATCAAACATTTATTATTTTAACAATATCACTTATTAAAATATTATCAGTTTACAGTTTTTGATTAATTTTTACAAAAAATAACTTATTCCATATCTATGGAGTTAAAACATGTTGGAATCAATTGTATTGGAAATGGAAAATTTATACATTTAATTTCATTAATTATATTAAATTTTTTGTGATCTATTTTTTCATGAAAATGGGGTTACATTTTTTATGGTTTCTTGTTTTTGTGTGGTATCTCTCTTTCATCATGAATGGACAAATTTTTCAAATGACTTCCCATTCCCAATTTCCATAATCATTGAGTTTCCTAACATGAAACTCACTATTAAATTATAGAATATCAAATTCATGATATTATAGAACATGATATTGGTGTGGCCTCTATTCTAAAAAAATTATATCACATTCTTTTTAAATGGTTTACTCCATTCCTCCAGCCATGTATTGTCATAATTCAATGTCACTTCCAAAAATTCATCCAATTCATCTTTTCGATGGTAATAAAGTTCCCAATAGATGAATAATAAGGATAAAAAATGGATCCACATAAATTAAATTTTTATGAAATAATATTTCTTAAATATATATTAAAATAACTAATGAAAAAATGAAATGGACACTTTTATGGGTTTCCTTCTAGGGATTGAATTTTTAAAAGATTAATACTCATTATAGCTATCTCTACTAATTCAACTCAAATGGTGGTTCTTTATTCATTAGAGGGAACCTGGATCCATGTGGTAGTATATGTGAAATAATATCAATACTATATATTTTAATGTATATCCACCTAATAATAAGAAAAAATGTTAGTTATAAATTTTTACAATCTCTACTGGGTATATAGTATTCCTCCTGATATGTTGGTCATTCCATTCCCTACTATGTTCCTTATAGAATATAGAACTAGACTAGAAACCTATGTGGATAAATTAAAATCCATCTAACTAAAATAACCTTGTTCATACATCTTCATCAACTTTTTAGTAGATAGCTTGAATTATTTAGTATGTTTTTAGTCAATCTCTACTAAATGGTGGAATGGTTTCTTATCTTCCAACGTGAATGGATATATTCCCATTACAGTTTAATAGGCTGTCTGGCATCCTTAAAAGTCATCATAGAGATAATTTTAGCAATAATTATGGTATGAATTGAAAATTCTCTGAAGAATCAATTTCATTTCCCCATTTGGAATCTTTATTTTCCCACTTATTTGGGGAAAATATGGGATTATCATATTGTAGTGGTCTACATTATTTGCATGTTCTCTGATATAAGTATTATTATAAAATTGTGACTCATGATCATTAATAAAGTCATTTGGTGATAAAAACCCTATAAATATTATATTCTATAATATTTAAGTGACAACACTTTTTCATTTTTGACAAAGTATGTTTAACAATATCTAACTAGAATATATAATTGATACATACCAGGATGTGTGAGTGATTGAATAAATTGGGGGAAAGAACAATATATTTGGTCCCCCAAACATTAAAGGATCTGACCTCCATGTTGGGTGATTTAGAATCCCATACCCTCTTTAAAAATTACCTTTTTCCTTGTGATCACATGCTACTAGAAAAGTCATTTCATACTAATAATGTACAGGATAAAATAATCCTCATTAAATAATATTTACCATTATTTTTTATAGACCATGGTTTCCTCCTATTTATTAATTGATACAAAAAAATGTATAAATACTTCTCCATAAATATTGGGTAAACATATATGAATCTTCTCATTATAAAATTTCAATAAAAATTAAAAGGATCATAAAAAAATTTAGGTCAAACATCAACTAGGAACCTATTATTCTATTAATATATAATTCTTGGTAGATATTACAAGTGTCTATGAAGTTTTAAATTTATAAAATACCATATTCTAAATACAATACCTATAACAAAGAGAAATATATCCATAAAATCATCTCAAATATCCCCCTGATGTTCTCCAACTAAGTCTACAAATGACATCAATGAATGATGCTCAAAAAAATAATCTTGTGTCCTTTATTTAAATTTATTTAAAATATGAAATTCTAAAGTATAATAATAAGACAAATAAAACAAGGATTGGTATCCTTCATCATCTGAAATTCATTAATGCCTCATGAACAATGCTAACCACCACATTTTAGAGCATGAGATATGGTTAAATCACACAGAAAGAAAATACCACTTCAAATAATTCATTATCTATATTCATGTAATTAAATTCTTCATCAATTAGAGTCATTTGATAATATGGATGTGTTTTAAAATAATATCCAAACATTTTTTTACATACTATACCTACATTATAGTTTCTTATATCACACATTATCTTTATTGTTTCTTCCCAGTTTGTTGGGATTATGATTGGTGTAGTGATCGACCTAATCTTCATCTCATTAAAATCTATTTTTTATCCCATATAGATGTTAAACTCAACTACTGTTTATAATATGATAATGAGGTTTCTATGAAAGTATATGAATTGTATTATAAATATTGGTTAGAAACTAGAATGTCCTTGGAAGCCTAAAATCCCATTTATTATTATATATTCAACTACATCTACGATTAAGTTTCATTCAATAAAATTTATCTCTATCCCATTATAGGATTCAATGGTCCAAAACAACACCACTTATCACTATTATATAGTAAATTAATAATTTATTACGTGGAATGTCTCCTAAAATATTTTTTGTAACAAATATATACTTTTTAAGCAGACCTAAAATGATAATATGTAGACTACTAAATAAACTATGATAAATTTAAAGTAATTCCCCTCCCATCCTGTGGAAAATATTTTTCAAGACCCACAAAAATGTAGTGTGTGTATTAAACAAGCCAAATGAATTTCATCAACAAAAAAATGTTATGTGTGGAGATGTTAATATTGGATTGTCTTAGTAATAGGGTGACACTATAATTTGGTTATATTTGGTGTTTCCATAAAATACTAATAACATTCATGCTCTATTAAACTCTCCAATATTTAGTTGATGAATCTAACAAGAAAATTATCCTTTTATATTACATAATTAATCTTTGAGTAAATGAAAAAAACTCCCCACCACACCACCATTTTGGTGGAAATTATCATATCCATTATTTTCATAAGGTTTATTTCTTACTATATATGGCATAATTTGGAGTTGAAATGCCATTAATTGTTTTAAATGGGATGGATTTCTATTTCACCTAATAGCTTTATAATATCCTTCTTCACGATTTCTACTCTAGGAGTAGTTATTCTTCTATGAGGATATCTTATCAATTACAACCCATCTTTATGGTAATCCATCTATATATAAGGGGACACAGTAGTTCCCAATATTTCAAAAGGATCTATATAATATCCTTCAACATTTATATGAGATCATCCATCTACTGCCTCTATTTTCTATTCAAAAGTCTTTAACTCACAATAAATTATTATGGTTTTCATTTTAAAAACAATTATTATTTAATTATATTTGGGAGTTTTTTCAACTCTAATTTTTATTAATTTAAGAATATTGGAACTAATTCTGAAAAATATTCCCTTAATTTATTATTTATTTTTATAAATATATCTTAATTTTGATGCCCCTAGTGATGTACAAATATTCTGACTCCACATCTATAATAATGGTTTCCGCTATTGTTTTATCCACTTTGGATTGAAATGATTGTAAACCAAATTAGTTTTTTATATAATTGAATGTATGGGAATATTGAAGATTTTATCTTTATATCAATTTATTTAAGATTTTAAATTGAAACTTCTCTTTAACAATATTAAAAATAAAATATTTTTAGATGACATCTATTAGAGATTTCCCCATATCTAACAATTACATACCAATAAATATCAATACCTCACATTCATCATCCATATATAAAATAATAATATTAAATGTGAAGAAAAAATTATAAATATTTAGAATAAAATATCCTTGAATTGTAGTATGGAACTTAATAGACCATTCCACTTATTAGAGAGAAACACTCATAGACATTGGATTTATTAGCATTTTATTTTTTAAAACACTCAGTGGAATCATGTTTAATTTTCTTCCCATATCAGAGAGGGATATATAAAATTTAATGGAATTGATCATACATGGGTTGGAAAATCTTATTATATCTGATGAATTTAGTGAGAGTTTCTATTGCACAATCATTAAACACTTCATGCTAAGAGAAATCATAACCACGCCCTCTAATTTATTCTAGTTTGAGAGGATTTCATAGAGGAACATAACATAAGTTTTAATTAAATAATTTTTTTAGTAAATGGGATGTTAATGTGGATATGTTTAAATATCTCTCATAATTTTCAGTTCTTCTCTTTTAACTTCCCTTACCACCTCCTCTTTGGAAATAAAAGATTTTGTTTGTATTCTTCCACTTAAATTTTCACTATGGTTTATTTAGCCATAATCAATACATCTCACATTCCTCTACTAATCTCTTTTCATATTTCCCTTAATTATTTTATTTCATACCTCTATGTTTACTTATGAAACACTTAGTGGCGTCTCAATCATTTATTATGATGTTTATCCCATTTTGTTACTAACGTTTAAAAGTAACCCTTGGTGATTTTCTAAATTTTTTCATGATTTAAATGAGAATTATCCACTTGAGATAGTCATTATTTATTCTACATGATATAATTATTCAAGGAAAATATTAATTAATTTTTCACATATTATGATTGTGATGGAAATTATAGTTGAGGATTCCATAATTATGATTTTTTAATAAAATGGAATTATTTTCTATAATGGATTGGTGATTTATTCCCATGGGCATAATCGAGATAACAATCATAACAATTTTTGTTCTTCTTGAGTTCCATACTTGTTTTTTTTTAATTTTTTGGATTTACATGTTGTGAAAAAATATTACATGTTTTTAGGGCTTGTTGTAAGTAGAAAAACATAGATATACAATTAATTTTTCTTTAACTCTTTCATATGAGTCCTAAAAAAGATGTGTACCTCCATAAATTTCACATGGACAGAATGTTTTTGGATCCAGTGGTTCTATTTTATTATGAATGGATACTATCCCATCTATATTCTTTAATATTATCCCTATTTTAGAGAATAATTTCATCATATTTTGCACATAGTGAACTCTCCAATTATGTGGTCATATTTCTCCATACCATTGATAAACATTGTCAGCTAGATCATCTATGATTTCCTAAAACATTGTGGGTGTCATCCTCATGAGTTCTCCCCCAACTTCTCTATCAAAAAACTCTCAATAATTTCATAAAGCTTATAATAATTTGTTCATAATTACATCCATGAATAATAAGCATTATGTGGTAATATTTATAGAATCTCATTTAATCACTCTAATGAATCAATAGTAGATTCCCCATCTATCAAGGACTTTTTTAACTATATTTCCATATCTTTTATAGTCTTTATTAGATAGAAAAATTTATGAACAAATCTTGATGAAATATTATCCCATGTTGTAATAAAACCTACCAGATTTGAATTCATCTTATCTGTACCTCATTCTATCCATGGTAATGACAAGGAATTGAGCCGAATCAAATCATTAGTCACTGAATTTTCTTATAAGGTGTATCAAATCAAATAAAAACTGTAGATCATTAAAAATTCCATCCTACTAAACAAATGTTTTCCCATGTATATAATACTTATCTTTCAATTAATGTTTTTGGCCTTGATTAGGGGTCTCCATATTCTAGGAGTGGCTCTATCACTGGATAAAATCCCATAGTCCAATAAATTCTTCTCGTTTATTTGTCATTGTCCTCTACTAATGATGTTTCCCATGTCGTCATGGGTTGTGTGTTGTAATTGATTTTCTTTCACCACACTTTACTTCTATAATGTCAATAACATGGTCTGTGGGTTGAACATGAGTGGTTATTCATAAGATATGATCTTTGATCATGGTAATCATGTGCGTGTCAAAAAAATATTTTTTTTTTAAAACACAATCATCTTCACATCCAAATGACATTTTCTACATTTTATTATAAATATTAATGAAACATAGTTACTAGAAATATAAAAGTGTAGTTTAGTAATTGAAATTAATGATATTGATCAATAATAAATGGAATATAGATCATAAACTTGTTGACCTTGATTCATTATTAGTTTGATTAATTTTATTGAAAACATTTAAATATAGATTTGAGAAAAAATTAAAAGTTATAATTAAAATTACAAAATATAATGTTTGAAGAAAAATGTAGATTTTTGAAAAATGGTGATAATGGATCAATTTTGAAGGATATATTTTTAAATAATCCTTGAATCATTATATTTTCAAATATCAGCATCAATTAGTTATAATAAATTCATAGGGTATGTAATTTTATGTGTTCAATTCCAATTACTTTTAAATAAACTTATGAAATTCTATAGGTTCAAAGAAATATAACAAAACCTTGTTAAATTTAGATCTGGTTTAAAAACTAAGATAATTATAAATACAACATGTAAAATCACATCTATCACTACTATATTGGTATTGTTAAATTAGTTACTACTATATTGATATGTAACTATGAAATATGGTAATATTGTATGATTAATTTGATACTAATTAGTATATGAAATATACAATATAGTTGAATTTGGGAAATGCATACAAAATCCTTCTACTCTTGATCCACTAGAACATCGGATATTACTCACACTGGATGAGATTTTCATTCCACATTAATGAAGAAGTGTGTCTTAGAAATGGTATGATAATTTTTAATCAATAATGACCCAAAACTGTGATGAAATATATTTAAAATAAATTAACAATCATTAATGATTCAATCATTCAAATATAAAAACAAAAATACTCATATATAAGCCTTCTAATGAAATTATAATGTAACAATAAGAGATTTATCTATTCAATTGTTCTTCCACATTATATATTCATCCTAAAATTAATACTACATATCCCTTTTATTTGGTGTTGAATTTTAAATTTTAACTTGAATAATTCATGTAAATATCACATATCATAAATTATTTTTGAATATTATCTTGTAAAACAATGTGGATTCTCCTCCATCACCTTGTGGTCCACTTATTGTGTTGCCTCATGACATGTTTATTATCCTCTACTACTTTTATCATATCATCGATCCAGACTATGTTATAAATATTATCATCATGTTGGGTGTTCCTTCATAGTTATTGGTTGTATTTAGTGATCTGTTGGTCCCTTAGTGTGTGTTCACAGATAATAGGTGTATAGATAACATTTCATTTATCTCTTCATATTCATTGTATGGAAAAGTGGTTGTGACATAGTTTTTACATAGATCAATTTTCTAGATAGTTTTCTACTTTACTATTCATCAATATCAAATTTTTAAAATGGTGAAATAAATTACAATATAATAGATATTAAATACTTGATTCCTAAAATCACTATTAAAACAATCATGCCACAAGGGGATGGTTTAGATGTGAAGTATCATAAAATACATGAATTGTTTAACACATCCCAAAACATCTTTAATTGACTTATTTCTTCTAATAACCTAAAAATTTCAATGAATAGGTAATAATTTATCTAATTATGCCTTCAATATATGGAAAAAATTTATACTTATTTTTGGGTAATAAATTTACATCCCCTATGGCCATTTTCATATCCCTTTGAAACAAAAATGAAATCAAATCAAAAATGATATCAACCAAAATAAAGAAAAACATTCAATTAATGATAATCATAAGTATTTATTCATTAATTTTATTACAATAAAGTATGAAAAGATTCCAATTAATTTTATTCTTATCATGATTTTTTAAAATTCAAATTTGTGATGGATATCCACCTCTACCCACATAATTATATTTCCCATCCTTACCCATTCTAGTTATGATTGACCTTACCTCAAAATAAGTTAACCCATAAAGGAATAAAATTTAATTAATGTTATTCTCATCCTTATGTGTGTGCACTCTAGCCATACAATTTAAATTTATCTCACACTCAACATTAGAAATAAAACTATAGGAATTAATGTGGGTAGGTCAAAATGAAAAAAATAAAATTCAAGGCTGAGAGATGAGAGAATAATCCTTAATTGGTAATTCATGAAATTAAAAAAATTGTAATCTAGTATTCTTCTCAAATATATACTTTCAAATTCATCAACCATTTCCTATCAATCATTCTCTTATTTATTATATCACTAAAATTCAATATTTTGTTTAATTTCCACATATACACTCTCATTTTTCGATGTCATCATTTTTTAATGTAAAGGGTAGAAGAACAAGTCACATACCCTTGTAAGTAAAAACATATCACCTCAATCCCCACCTTCAATCTAATAATAAATCCTTATTTTAAAAGTTACAATAATATTATGGGAGGCAGATGGCCAATGTTCAATCCAAGGTATACCACTCCTCATTTTTTATAAATTTACATCTTCGTTTATTCAATATGTTTTCAAAAAATTTATTGGAATTAAAGTATTCATAATGATAAATCATTATGTAAACCCAAAAACCCTAATGTCCAAAGATCATGCTACCCACATTCTTTTTTTTTTCAAAACAAAACTATAAAATTAATAATAAATTACCAAACCCATTTTAAATATTAATTTAAATCATGAATATTCATCAGTTCATTATGTCGAAAAGGGGAAAATTAGAATGTACTATTCTTTTTAATAAAGAATTTCATTATCACTATGGGTATTTAACAAAATTAATATATAATGTAGGTCCTCGGGTTAAGTGGTATAAAATATTTCACTAAGAGACCTAAATAAAATTAATATAGTTCAATGTCAAAATTGTTTAATATGACTAATATGATAGATCTAGTAGTTATACATATCAAAGAATCTAGTGAGAAATTGTTTAAAATTATGACTATGATAAAAATGTTTTGATTACCTCTCGTGAATGGTAATAAAGATGTCTCAATAAATGAAGTCGTGAAATGGATAAAAGAAATTCTATCAATAAAATGAAAATTTATAATAATTAGAATAATTTAATGTAATAATATTAAAAATAACCTTAAAAGAACTAAAAATTGTTGTGGGTGTAAAACATTCAATAATTACAAATTATATTTTATACATTTATGAGTTTTATCAATCAAATTCATTCAACGTAGAATAAAATTTATCTTAAATGATGACGTATCAAATCATAGACATGTGGAAAATTTAAATGTTACAATATGGGTCCCTCCCCTATATATAAACCTAAATTTTCATCTAATTATTAAACAAGGTGATAGAAATGAATTAATGAAAATCATATAGGGAAATGAAAATGACTGAGAAAGATTTTTTTATTGATGATATTGTTGTATCATGAAACAATGGTTGAATGGATTCTACTAAAATCCTTTCATTTTTTGTGGTGGTGAAACTCTTGTAAAACATTCATCCAATTTAATCATTATGATATCAAAAACTACATATAAAATGTAACTATAAAATAAATTAATTCCCAAACAAATATCCATGTATGATTTCATGTGTGTATAATCATGATTATAAATTACCTCAATAAAGATAATAAATATATAAATTGATAAAAAACAATATTCAAAAACAAAAATAAAATGAAATTATGAAAATGATTAAAATAATGTGGGAGGAGATTCCAAATAATCCTCATTATGATCTCTCGTATCCCTATGGACCTACTCAAAAACCCAACTATAAGAGTATCATGGTTTTCAATAAATGTTATAAAATTTAGATAATGGATGCTTCTATTAAGTAGGATCAATGGGGTTGATTGTGGTAGTACCTAGAGCTTGAGGTACTAGTGGTGGTGTATCAAATATAGCTGTAGAAGGTTTATAATCAGTTTATGTGGTCACTAATTCTCTTGAGAAATCCTAAATATGATGAGAATACTCAAGACCCAATTTATAGTGATAAATAGTCTCAATCTATGATTTAAATGAAATTTTGGTAGCCACATGTGTCGATGGAGGTGTAGGGGTGACATTCATCTCAATTGGAGTGGGATTCACCTATGCTAACATGCCAAAATAGGAGCAGATCCAGAAACAGTGGTCTATGCCTCATAATAATGTTTCAAATGAAGTGTTAGTGTTGTTATAGAAATAGTTACAGTGGGAGGGTGTTAATCTTTAGTGTCCTAAGAATCTCCCAAGTGAATATGTATATTTTAGAGTGGGATACTTGTCCCACAAATAGTACCTAAATGGAGTACTTACCTAGGCCCCCCTTTAACATCTATGTGGAATCTCAATAAAGCTACTGTAAGGTTTCAAAATCAACTTGAGAATCATGTTCCCTTGGTGGAATGGACCTTTAATGTGCCATTGAAAATATTTTATCACATTATATTTATGGTTTCCTCCTATAACTACTGTAAATTATGGATGAGGATGATTTTATGTAGTTGTGGGAATGAATTTAAAGGATGATCCCAAGTCTCTAGAATGGGTATGAGTGGTTGTAGGTATGAGTTATTATTTATATAGTGCAATTGATGGTGAACTAAATAGTATCCCTGCATACTAACAAATATGGATCTATATTGTAAGGAAATACATAAATGTTATGAAAACATATTAATTACAACCATCTTATATAGAGGTTGTTGGAGATTCCATAATTGGCACTCTTGTAGGTCTATCTATCGGTGTGGATGGTGTGTGATGGTAGGGGGTAACCAATGACCATATTTTATTATCCTTTACCTCTTCTGTGAAGAATTCATACTCCCCATCCCACTCATAAATTTTATTATCCTTATATTGCAATCCCATATTTGAAAATATATGGAGTTTCATTATCTCAACCTCTCCAATATGGATAAGTGGTAGTGATGATTTATATTTTCCAAAATGATTCACCAAGTTAGTAATTAATTTTATTCACATAATTATACATTTTGAATTCATCTTATACCCCTAAATAAATTGTTTATACTATCATTCCATGTTTAACTTCCTTGTAATTTAAATGAAAAATAATAATTGTAGCATATAGACTACAAAAAAGATATAAAATTACCATTTTCTCACCATGCATGGTATATGGTATGGTTAATGTTTCTAAAGAGGGATTACATTACTTGGTTGATCATATTAATATTTTTATCATTACAAATCAGGGGAAATGTTGTTATTGTGTTCCATAGATCTCCCAAATTGGATCTAATAAAATTTGGTTCAATATCATCAAATGTAGGTGTTTTCACAAATTCAGCACTATAAATTAAGAAATATTTTTAAAAATAAAAAAATAATAATTTTTTAAGTTGTCTACAAAATAATAATTACATATTACATAAATTTATCTCTAAAAGTTCCAAAAAATAGCTTATTTATCTCCCTAAATTCCTTAACAATTTCATTTATGATTTCTTCTAATTTCATTATCCTAGGTGACCCTTTCACATTGCCTTCCATAATAATAAACCTTATAATATCAATGTTGAGTATCGTGTTCATTATAATGCTTGTACATTGAAACATATATATCCATATGAAGTGGGAGTGTTTTAAGATAATATGTAATCAATGAATATATTCATGGGATTCATCGTAAGGTGACCATGGATGAGAGTGATTTAAAACTGGATCAAAATGGCTCAAAGTAGGTGATAAAGATAAAAATAGTATACATGGCGGTAAGTGTGTTGGATCAAGTGAAATTATTGGGTAATTATTATGAAATGTTTTTAGTCCCATCACTAGTCAATTCCATTCTTTTGGGGTTATATTATTTTGGGAATATGTCTTAGTTTATATGGAGTATTTTGTTTTAGGATTTGGGTTGGGATTTCTAGAGGGATCATATTTCCTAAAGAAATCCATTTTTAGGGAGGGTAAATGGGTATTAAATTATAATTCATGTGTTTAAAAGTGATACATACTATATATTCATGGTAAAGATGATTGTTTGATATGTTACAGGTTTTAGGGTTGTGTTTTAATGTAACTCCCCAAAATGATAAAGGGTTAAATTACTAAATGATATAACTCATGTAAAAAATTGCACCTTCCTTTACGAGAGCCTACCTTATTAGAACTCAACAGCTATGAGTGCATGTCCCGGAGTAGTCATTAAGATGGGTGACATTCTGGAAAGTTTCCCATGGTGTGTGTGAGTGAGGAAAATGCACACAAGAATGGAAATGTGTTGGCCTGTGGGTACTATCATTAGTCATATGACCCATTTAGGCATGTGGGTGGGCCCCTAGGTGGAGACTTCCTATCCATGGGGAAACTGGTGGTACCTGGTGGTCCAGGACCTAATATCCCTTTTAAAGAGGGGTGTTTATGCTGTTACCAGGACCCACTTGTCCCATTTTACACATAGGTTTTGAATATTGATATTTGAATCGCATAAATATTGAGCAGGGGAACTTAAATAGTGATATGATTACTATTGGATTTTACTCTTGATATTTATATCATTTTAAAAAACAACGGATTGACTTTTTAAAATATTATTTTATGATCTAAACATTTTTATACATATAAATTTTCATTTTCCAGACATCAGATCTATTTGGAAAATAGTTATGACTTCACAGTGTAATCTAATTTGTTTTGATCTTGTATTTTACTTTTACTGTAATAAATTTTTCCTATAATGTTGTTGTTAATATATCAGGATAATATGGATTCATATTATTTTATTTTCATGTTAATTAATGTAATGGTAGTGCAGACTACATCTTGATGGCCTTGTGATAAATTAATATTCAAGGTTTGTTGGGTATGATTAGGTAGTGGTCTCCTAACCATTAGTTTTAAAAAATTCATAAATAGATATCTTATTATAAGAAATATTTACAATGATATTAAGATATATTTCTCTCCATAAGTTCCAATTAATTATATTTTAAATGAATTGGGATTCACAATTATATATTATAGAACACTAATTAATAAGGTTTAAGATAATTTCGGAGAATATTATCCATCAATGATGAAATGTTGTTAGGATATAGTACTCCCAAATGTTTCAAGGAGTCCAAATTTTTACATTTCATAAACTGCTGTATTCATAGTGTGGTTGTTCCCCTTTCTGACATGTAAATCTAGTTAACTTATATAAG
The DNA here is from genome assembly GCA_963277665.1 of Viscum album. NCBI lineage: Eukaryota > Viridiplantae > Streptophyta > Magnoliopsida > Santalales > Viscaceae > Viscum > Viscum album. The sequence goes on along the minus strand of CAUJRU010002470.1, from coordinate 39,136 downwards.
GTATCCTAATATATTACGAAATCCATCCTACATTATGACTAGTAACAAATATCCAAATACATAAAATTCCAAAAATTTATCCACCAATATATTCTGAGTTTAACATTCAATAATCCATTGTGGAACATTTTATGCAAGATCTGATGGCCCAAATTTATGATTTTGTCCTTGTGTTTCACTATAATATCAACTTCCTTAAAAAAAATTCTAAAATACATCATCTAAATAATTGCATCATTAAAACTCGCTTCCAACACTACCTCCATGACACATTTTTAGTGGGAGATAATGTGATCAACATGGATATTTTTTAAAGACTGAACTAGAGTCTCTCAAATAGAAGGACTAAAAATAATTACAGAGTGATGATATAAAATAATGAATATAAAAATTAAAATTATTTCTAGTTGAAGGCATCCTAATTAGTGCATTATTAGAATATGACATCTGGATGCACATTGTTTTTTTTATTCAATGAAATGTTAAATTTCACACCCCACTAGATAATTTTTAATATATATCTTAATGAAATGTCCATTCACCTTAAATAGTGGTTCTCTATTTATATGAATCTACACAAGTCCATTTATGAAAAAATTTATAATAATCTATGAACCATATTATATTTTTCGATGTTTACCTAAGATAAAAAGAAAAGGATGAGTTAAATAATAATATACTATTTCATTAGTATAGCTCATTTCCATGGATGGTTTATTAAAGATATTGATCTAAATTCTCATCATAAATGGTCTCATTTACCTTTTCATTTATCTAGATCTCTTAATGTTCATTTAGCTCCAATAGTCTATTAATTTTATTTTCATCTTTATCTAAGTAAATAGTTCATACAACCCTATATTATATGTGTGAGAGAACCACTATAAGGTTGAATGGATTCCAATAGAATAACTAAAATGGATAAATTCCATTAAGTATATTTTATATTTTTCAGTAATCCAATAAATAATAACCCAACTTCTTCAATGAATCTATCTGGATTATATTATACATTTTCTAAAGAATCTTCATCAGATTATAGAACGAAATATCCACCTATATAAAATTTTGGGGTTGGAATGATGTACATATGTTGTACTAAAAGCAATATAATCCTAGTATTTCTCTTAAACTTTTATTATCAAAGTGCATCCCTTGATCACTAGCCAAATTCATGATACTCGAATCCAATTTTTATTTTAAGTATTTAGTACCTTCTTTTTCTATGTGAGTCATTGTATCTTATGCTCCAATACACTATGACATGTATTAAACATGGAGTTATATGTATGTATGTTCGAATGAATTTGGGAAATGACCCATGATGTCAAACTACCTGTAATCAAAGACTCTAACCACCATTTTTCGGTTTTGTAGTATCTTCTACCATACACAAATATTCCTATAGTTTTGGAAGTGAAATAAATTTACAAAAATCACCTTGTATCAATTTTAAGTATTGGATAATTGAATCAATATTGATGAAACATGTATGAAACTATTTTTAGTCTATAGTATCCTTCTACTGGGGAGGACTTTAAAAATTACATAATTTTTTGAACATCACACATAGGTACCCATCAAGGAATCAACCCATCTCACCATTAATTAAAAAAAATTGTATAGAAATACATCAGTTGAGATCCTTTTATTAAATTTATATGTTAATTGTTGGTATATTTTCATTTTTTTTAAGTATATAGAAATTTCATTGAACGATGTAATTGTAAAGAGTGGTTCATTTTTAAATTTATATTAAGTATACAAGGCATTTTCTCTAACTATGTGTAGCAACTCAATCCTTTTAAGATTTCCAGTAATAAAATTGACTGATTGCTTTAAGTATTTTATTTGGATATTTAAATCCTAAAGTAAAATATTCCACTGAATTTAATGTGTTTTAGAATCTTTCAGCATAAGTAAATATATCAACCATTAATGATAAACGTGATCCAATATGTTATAGAGACTTTAATAGGGTCTAATATACATTAAAAAATAAATAAATGATAATAAATCCTTGTATTTTAGTGTGAAGCACAATTACGATTCAGGGAAAGTCCTACTAGAATAGTATAAACCTCAAAAAATCCTATCTATCCTTTTCTATTCATGATACCTACAACATTATTGATTTTTCAACATATTAACATTAAGGGTTCTTCTCAATTGGGTGGAAGAATGATAGTAGAAATGGTTAGCCTTATCAAAAAAAAATTATTGCTATTTTGAATCCTCCATCAAAGTTGAACATCTTGTTTTTTTAATAAATGAGTGATGGGTATATCAGCCTATGAAAATTCCATTACAAATCACAATGTGAAACCAAAATATTCTAGATATCATTCAATCCCCAACACTATTATTTTATATCCTAAATCACTATGATTCTCGTAAGATAATATTCTATCCAATATTTCTATATTTGATGTCATGATTGTAACACCCGAGATTATTATGAGTAATATTTTGTTTTTATATATATCATCAAAGGAATATTTCATTACACACTAGCTTGGCTTACTTTACACGCAATCGCGACCTTCCTCGATAGCTTGCGTTGTACGCAATACCGAGTTTCACTAAACGACGATATGCTATTAAAATATTATTTAAAATAGCCGTTATGAATAGTAATAACCACTTTTTGAAATTTTATCATTCAAAATGGACCTCATTTTTGGATTCGGAATACCGAAATTAGCCTAGGGTGAAATTTTGGTATTTTTCTGAAAACTTGCAATTTTTGATGAATAGTGAAACCACTAAGTGGAAGGTTAAAAACTGAATTTTGCATAAAACTTAATTTTACCGCTTCTGTGAATGGAATTTCGAACATCCGAAAGACACAGTTGATATCAGTAAGTAAAATTTGGTTCAATGAGATAAAAATAATTTTTTGGTGGATAGTAACTTTTTACTTTTTTTTACCGCGGTTAATAGTAAATAGGGTAACTAAGGGTAAATATGATATTACTATTACCCTAACACATGTCCTAATTCTATTGGATAAGTGTAATTCGACCCAAAACAACCTTATGAATATAATATGACCATTTAGGTCCACTTGGATTAGATTATGACATTTAATATTATTTTATTTAATGAATAGTTAAATAGTTAAAATCAAAGTTTAATAACTAAAACATTTTTAATATGGGGTTATACATAAGATATATTCGACTATAAATATTCATTATAAATCTAAAAAGATTTCCTACATAATGATAATTTATTTATAATTTTTAGACTTTAAATAAATTAATTTATTTATGACACAACGATGATGCAATAATTACCCTTTTATGGAAATGTTAACATAATTGATGTTATAAATGCTCAAATAAATGTAATTTGAGACTTTTTATGAATTACAATAATTTTTTAGGTTACTATGATATATTAGTGTTGATTTAATCAACTTGGTTCGAACATATAATTCTGTTAGGACTTTCACAAAAATCATATATCAAATAGTGTCAAAATTGACACAAAATAGTTTTTAAATCAATTATTATATTATTAATTGTTATTTTATTCCTAAAAATCTACTGTTCGGCCAAATGCCTTAGATAAGGATATATATATTAATACTAAACAACTTGGGGTTCGTTTGGCTTCATATAGTAAGTTTATTAACCATATATTGTAAGAAAACAAAAAGACACGGTAAAAGGTAAATTATTTAACTTAGAGTTAAATCTAATTGATAAGGTTAAAATTATAGCCTAAACTTGTATAAATTCTATTGGATGAGAGGATTTCGACCCATACCCACCTTAGCTTAGAAATATATCAATTTGGAGCTATTTAAAACTAAACATGACTTTATAATAAAATAATAGTTTTAGTTATTCCAAAGGTGCCCTGTCCTCCCTTATAAAAGGACACCTCCTCCCCCTCTTTCTCACACCACTTGGAGCCTTAAAGCTCGGCAAAACCCTGCCACTTTCTCCTATAAACTTCCCTAGAGACATCCTAGAGGTCCTGTTCTTCTTCAAAAGCCAATTTTAGTGCCCTAAAAGAAGGTCTCAAAGAAGCACTCCAAAGAAGAGGTAATGTCTGTTACCGATTCTTTCATCTTTATTTCTTCTTCCACTTATTCTTCTTTAGTTGTTTCATTATGAAGTAATAACATCAGTATCCCTCATATACTGATATGTTATTATAAGTATGAAACAACCCTATTTCACCATCTATCCATCCTGCGGAAAAAGAAATCACCGCGCGTGCGTACGTACGGAATACCGTCTCCACGCCGTGGTGTAATCTATTTTCCACCACCACCTTAATTGGATGGGTATAATGGTGTAATGAGTAACTATATATGATTATTATAAAGTGATATTGATACTGAAATATTATACATACACTTAAACACAATTCCACGACCATGGGAACGATATCATCGCTCGTGCGTACGTACGGACTACCGTCTCCACGACGCGATGAGATTCATTCTCAATGATTAACCATTCATGAATGATTATAAAGTATATATAATAAGTACTAATGAAATATATGAAATAATAATGATACTTTATTTATGTATATTTATATGTATTTCATCTACTTAATTCCATTCAATTCAATAAGGAAATGAAAACAGCGTTCATGCGTACGTACGGACTACCGTCTCCATGAACGGTGTGTTTCATTTCATTTATCTATATATTATATATATATACTGAATATATATGATATATAAATCATGTTTTATATTCTGGAAGTAATTAAATCATGATATAAGTAATAATAATGTCAAGAACAACAAGTCCAAACACCTTTGATAAATGAAATGATTTTACCCAAAACGCTTCTTTAACATGGAATTTACAAAAGAAAGGGTAATATAAAGTCATAAGTGAACCATATATGATATAATATCAATGAGTATGATTCTGGAATAAGTCAATAACATTATTTAAATCATTATACAGGAGGTTCGGACACTTACAAAGCATATTTGACCTAAGGTAAGGGAAATATCACAATCTCATTTTTATCCGAGATTTTTTATACTTTGGAATTTACTGGGGTGAATTTTACCATCCACATCCATGTTTCCTCAATATGTAATATTATTTCCATCCACGTACAATTGTTATATCCAATTTTACCCTTTGGTGAGTTTTTAGTAAAAGATATGAAAGGAATCTTTTGTCGTTTTTCGTACGAGGTACTTTTTGACTTTTCCGACAAAAGTACAAAGAATGTTTTTTTAACTTATACGACATGAATGGATTTTTAAAACATTATTTCCAAGAAGCTTCCTTTACAAGTTTTCAAGTATATTTTTAATCAACTTCTTTTAGTTTATATATGTATGACATGTTAAGAAAGGAAAAATGTTTTTGAAGTATAAAGGATATTTTCCTCAAGAATGAAGTTCAATTGTTTTATCAAAATTATTTTCCATCTAAGATAATAAAGGGTTCTGTTTTTATCCCTATTATTAAATTGATTTGATTATGTTGTTATGGAATTATTTTTATGAATTCCTTTATCTTATATGAATTGTTTTATGTTGTCATGATGTTTAAGATTCCCATTTGTATTACATGGGTTATGCAATGATGTATGATTTATGATTTTGTGGCACACATAAGAATGGTATCATTATGAGATGGGTGGGACCTATATCTCCCTCCAATGCATTGGGTAAAGATTTTATATCTCATGAGATAGACATGGCTGGAATGGTAGGTTATACCAGTTCAATGAAACAGGACTGAAACGAGGGTGACTCGGTTCAGAAAGGGACTTTGTCCACTAAGATAGTCTTGACAATGAGTCTTTACTAACAAGAAATAATTTTCTATGAATATGTGTGTATGCCACAATGTTTCATGTTTTAAGTTATGATTATTGTGATTACATTTCACTGCCATGATTTATTCCATGTTATGAAATTATGATATCTTTTTCAGGTTAAAATTTCCAAAAGTTATGTGCTTATGTATATGATGTGATTGATATTTCTTTTTTTACCCTTACTGAGCATTTGAGCTCACACTTTTATGTTTTATTTTCACCAGGATATAAAGAAAGGTTTTAGGTAAAAAATAAAGAAGATCTTTATGGGAGATGTTGAAGATCTTTCACCACGATTAGAAGATTATATTCCGAGTTTCCAAAGACACTAAACTATTACGATCCTTGTGTGTGTTTTTTTGTTATGTACTAAGTATTCTGCAAATGTAATATAATGTCAATGTACGTCAGGCTTCGGGTCTCTACTGTTGTTATCAGAGGAAATTTTTAGTCAACCTTTGGAAACTAGGATGCGAAAGCGTTAGTGAGATCCCTAGAGATATTTCTAAGGTATGTCTAGGGATGTCCCTAAGGATAAGTATACGTATAAGATACAGTCCTAGAACTACGGTAACGATCTTAGAATTTAACCTAAGATGTGAGATATTAAGGGTACTCCCCCTTTACTATGTTGTTTTCCCTAGCATGATTTTTGTCTCTCACAAGATTATTTTTGTGTTTTAGTTAATGGAGGGAACCAGAAGGAATTCGGTTAACATTGAATCCAATGGACAAATTGGTGACTATGAGCAAAAAAATTGTGTAATTCCTAGAGAGAAAGGTCTTGTGATTATGCCAAATCAGTCATCGCGATATATGATTAACAAGGTGAAATTTAGTGGTATGCCTAATTCATCAAAGAAGAGGAAGATAAACTATTATGCATGTTCGCATATTGAGGAGCATAAAGAAAGGAAGATTGAGATTTCTAAAGAAAGGAAGAAGAACATTGAGGAATACATCAAATGGAGGGACCGATGTTATCTATGTGGAGAAAAGGGTCATAGAGTGTCAGACTGTTATGGAGTGCAATGTCTTATTTGTGGAGAACATGGGAATTACCCAACTCAATGCCCTGACCTAAAAAGTTACTTCTAAATCAAGGAAGGACTTCTTCTAGGACAATCATTGAAGTGGATGGACTGAAGTGTTTATGTATTGGTATTCAGGAATAATGTTGTTGAGGTACTTTTATGGTGTATTGAAATTTTTATGTATTGGTCTATTGTGGTCTTCAATAATTTTAAGGTACCAGTAACCATGAAAAGTGATTCAAATATTTTGGAAAGTAGATAATATGCCCATAATGAAGGGATAAGGAGAAAATGAAATGTTTGACAGTATTCATGAGCTCATGATTGATATAAGGACTAAGTGATATCATGGTTTGAGTATATAAAATTTTGAGGATTTTGGTGTGTGGAAGGTGTTAACATTTAACTACATTCATGTTTTCACTAAGGTATTCAAGAGAATACATGATTAAGGCCTTTGAATGTTTGGAATGTGACCAACAAAACATATCTTATGATATATGGGGATCGACGATGGTGTTAAATCACTGGTAATCATTTTCACTATGTTATGAGAGTGGACTGCAGTATTATGGATAAGCCTAAAGATTGGAATGGATTATGTTTGACATAAGTTAGTATTGTTTAAGGATAGAAGTTTTTTCGATATTATTGATGGGATGTTATAGTGATATAGTTTTAGAAAAAGGAAAACCTGCAGGACGAGTGATAGCCCATCGCCTCAGATAAGGCTGTGGAAATTGAACCCACAATCGAAGTGCGACTGGCCTTTATCGCCTACCACTGGCCTACAGGAAGTCCCTGTTTAGTAGAAACTAGTTTTATTATATTAATCAGTATGATATATGAAGTATAAGTCCATTTTAGGAACCATTTATGATTAATCTCACTATAGAATGACTTATGTATATTTAATAACTTTTGGTAACCTTTTGTTTGAGACAGATGGAATGACCCGTCATTCTATCACATGATCTGCTAACACTTCACGAATATCAAATTCAACTTCAGAGATGAAGTGGAAATTGTTCAAGGCACGAACAATAGTGAGATTGTACCAAAATAAAGTAAGTATTTATTCTAATTAAAATTCTTCACATTTAGGGAAATGATCTTGAAAACCAAAAATGTTGTCCTAGTGATCTTATATCTGATTAATCAGATGGTACCTTATATCGTCACAAATTTATGGATTTTTGATTGTTGGCTTTTCCATAGCCATGTTCTATACCACTATCCATCAGAACATGATGGTTAGATTTCTCTTCCATATCCATATTTTCACCTATGTGGAAACCCAGTGATTAGTTTATTTGGGTAACCGTTACATTTCATACTTTTGTTTTTAAAGATTGGTTTTGGTATTCCTTTTTACGATGTGGGTTTCTATTAAAGAAACTTTCGAGTAGTAAACCATTTATAACCCCGATGAATTTCGAGGGCGAAATTCATTTTAAGGGGGTAGAATGTAACACCCGAGATTTTTATGAGTAATATTTTGTTTTTATATATATCATCAAAGGAATATTTCACTACACACTAGCTTGTCTTACTTTACACGCAATCGCGACCTTCCTCGATAGCTTGCGTTGTACGTAATAACGAGTTTCACTAAACGACGATATGCTATTAAAATATTATTTAAAATAGCCGTTATGAATAGTAATAACCACTTTTTGAAATTTTATCTTTCAAAATGGACCTCATTTCTGGATTCAGAATACCGAAATTAGCCTAGGGTGAAATTTTGGTATTTTTCTGAAAACTTTCAATTTTTGATGAATAGTGAAACCACTAAGTGGTAGGATAAAAACTGAATTTTACATAAAACTTAATTTTACCGCTTCTATGAATGGAATTTTGAAAATCCGACAGACAAGGTTGATATCTGTAAGTAAAATGTAGTACAAAGAGATAAAAATAATTTTTTGGTGAATAGTAACTTTTTACTTTTTTTACCGCGGTTAATAGTAAATAGGGTAACTATGGGTAAATATGATATTACTATTACCCTAACACATGTCCTAATTCTATTGGATAAGTGTAATTCGACGAAAAACAACCTTATGAATATAATATGACCATTTAGGTCCACTTGGATTAGATTATGACATTTAATATTATTTTACTTAATGAATAGTTAAATAGTTAAAATCAAAGTTTAATAACTAAAACATTTTTAATATGGGGTTATACATAAGATAAATTAGACTATAAATATTCATTATAAATCTAAAAATATTTCCTACATAATGATATTTTATTTATAATTTTTAGACTTTATATAAATTAATTTATTTATGACACAACGATGATTAAGTAATTACCCTTTTAAGGAAATGTTAACATAATTGATGTTATAAATGCTCAAATAAATGTAATTTGAGACTTTTTATGAATTACACTAATTTTCTAGGTTACTATGATATATTAGTGTTGATTTAATAAACTTGGATCGAACATATAATTCTGCTATGACTTTCACAAAAATCATATATCAAATAGTGTCAAAATTGACACAAAATAGTTTTTAAATCAAATATTATATTATTAATTGTTATTTTATTTCTAAAAATATAATGTTCGGCCAAATGACTTAGATAAGGATATATATTAATAATAAACAACTTGGGGTTCGTTTGGCTTCATATAGTAAGTTTATTAACCATATAGTGTAAGAAAACAAAAAGACACGGTAAAAGTTAAATTATTTAACTTAGAGTTAAATCTAATTTATAAGGTTAAAATAATAACCTAAACTTGTCTAAATTCTATTGGATGAGAGAATTTCGACCCATACCCACCTTAGCTTCGAAATATATCAATTTGGAGATATTTAAAACCGAACATGACTTTATAATAAAATAATAGTTTTAGTTATTCCAAAGGTGCCCCTCTCCTCCCTTATAAAAGGACACCTCCTCCCCCTCTTCCTCACACCACTTGGAACCTTCAAGCTCGGCCAACCCCCGACACTTTCTCCTCTCGACTTCCCTAGATACATCCTAGAGGTCCTGGTCTTCTTCAAAGGCCAATTTTAGTGCCCTAAATGAAGGTCTCAAAGAAGCACTTCAAAGAAGAGGTAATGTCCGTTACCGATTCTTTCATCTTTATTTCTTCTTCCACTTCTTCTTATTTAGTTGTTTCATTATGAAGTAATATCATCAGTATCACTCATATACTGATATGTTATTATAAGTATGAAACAACCCTATTTCACCATATATCCATCCTACAGAAAAAGAAATCACCGCGCGTGCGTACGTACAGAATACCGTCTCCACGCCGTGGTGTAATCTATTTTCCGCCACCACCTTAATTGGATGTGTATAATGTTGTAATGAGTAACTATATATGATTATTATAAAGTGATATTGATACTGAAATAGTATACATACACTTCAACACAATTCCACGACCATGGAAACGATATCATCGCTCGTGCGTACGTACGGACTACCGTCTCCACGACGCGATGAGATTCATTCTCAATGATTAACCATTCATGAATGATTATAAAGTATATATAATATGTACTAATGAAATATATGACATAATAATGATACTGGATTTATGTATATTTATATGTATGTCATCTACTTAATTCCATTCAATTCAATAAGGAAACGAAAACAACGTTCATGCGTACGTACGGACTACCGTCTCCATGAACGGTGTGTTTCATTTCATTTATCTATATATTTTATATATATACTGAATATATATGATATATAAATCATGTTTTATATTATGGAAGTAATTAAATCATGATATAAGTAATAATAATGTCACGAACAACAAGTCCAAACACCTACGATAAATGAAACGATTTTTCCCAAAACTCTTCTTTAACATGGAATTTACAAAAGAACGGGTAATATAAAGTCATAAGTGAACCATATATGATATCATATCAATGAGTATGATTCTGTAATAAGTCAATAACATTATTAAATCATTATACAGGAGGTTCGGACACTTACAAAGCATATTTGACCTAAGGTAAGGGAAATATCACAATCTCATTTTTATCCGAGATTGTTCATACTTTGGAATTTACTGGGGTGAATTTTATCATCCACATCCATGTTTCCTCAATATGTAATATTATTTCTATCCACGTAAAATTTTTTAAATCCAATTTTACCCTTCGGTGAGTTTTTAGTAAAAGATATGAAAAGAATCTTTTGTCGTTTTTCGTATGAGGTACTTTTTGACTTTTCCGACAAAAGTACGAAGAATGTTTTTTTAACTTATATGGCATGAATGGATTTTTAAAACATTATTTCCAAGAAGCTTCCTTTACAAGTTTTTAAGTTTATTTTTAATCCACTTATTTTAGTTTAAAGTTGTATGACATGTTAAGAAAGGAAAAATGTTTTTGAAGTAGAAAGGATATTTTCCTCAAAAATGAAGTTCAATTGTTTTATCAAAATTATTTTCCATCTAAGATAATAAAGGGTTCTGTTTTTATCCCTATTATTAAATTGATTTGATTATGTTGTGATGGAATTATTTTTATGAATTCCTTTATCTTATATGAATTATTTTATGATGTCATGATGTTTAAGATTCCCATTTGTATTACATGGGTTATGCAATGATGTATGATTTATGATTTTGTGGAACACATAAGAATGGTATCATTATGAGATGGGTGGGACCTATATCTCCCTCCAATGCATTGGGTAACGATTTTATATCTCATGAGATAGACATGGCTGGAATGGTAGGTTATACCGGTTCTGTGAAACAGGACTGAAATGAGGGTGACTCGGTTCAGAAAGGGACTTTGTCCACTAAGATAGTCCTGGAAATGAGTCTTGACTAACAAGAAATGGTTCTCTATGATTATGTGTGTATGCCACAAAGTTTCATGTTTTAAGTTATGATTATTGTGATTACATTTCACTACCATGATTTATCCCATGTTATGAAATTATGATCTCTTTTGCAGGTTAAGATTTCCAAAAGTTATGTGCTTATGAATATGATGTGATTGATATTTGTTTTTACCCTTACTGAGTATTTGAGCTCACCCTTTTATGTTTTCTTTTCACCAGGATATAAAGAAAGGTTTTAGGTTAAAAAAAGATCTTTATGGGAGATGTTGAAGATCTTTCACCACGATTAGAAGATTATATTCCGAGTTTCCAAAGACACTATACTATTTCGGTCCTTGTGTGTGTGTTTTTGTTATGTACTAAGTATTCCGCAAATGTAATGTAATGTCATTATACGTCAGGATTCGGGTCTCTACAATGATATAATTATATCTATCTCCATGAATTGGAACTTCACCCAACTGGGAATGAGGCTTTTGTCTTATCATATTGCCAATACCGATTTTAGTTTTCAGAAACAACTTAATCAATTTCTTATTGACCAAAAAATGTCAATGAAAAATATAATGAATCCCTATTTAAAATCATAAAAACTATATTTCATTCATCTTATTATTTTGGTAGGTGCATTATGATTGTAATTAATACATTTCTATAATTTTAAAAACATAAATGTGAGTATTGATTCCTCTGGAACATTATACCATAAATTATTTAGATTTCATGGAGTAGACCTCCTACAAAACCATGTTATTGGTATTTTCTAAAAAATAATTAAGGATACGTGTATACCTTCATATAGTGAAAAACTAAAAAACCCAATAGAACTAATCATAACCACATAACCAAATTGAAAACTCAAAATTTTAAAATTGCATTGGAATTTTAAATTTCAAATTAAAACTGTAACTAATTTTCCAAAAAAAATGATACGTGTATTATATTGAGAAATTATAATTTCATAATGACTAATTGAAACCATCTTTGATTTTGGTAATTTCGACACTCTGATTTTTCATGACCCGTATCGTACCACCATTCATCCATAAAAACAATATTGCATCCCTAATTCATTATCATCGTTGTCATATCACTATTTTTAGGTCCCACGTCATTGAGCCAACTATCACCACTTTCCATCACATGCTCTATTTTTTCAAGAATAGTATCATTCTACCAAATCAATACCCCATCAAATCATCCATTTACAAAGAACATCCAATATAAAATTAAATATTATTCTAGATAACCACTATAAATTTTCACAAAATAGTAATAAATTCACCAGAAACCCATTTTATGACTTTGGAGTAAACCATAGTGGTGTTCAAAGAAAAATTATTGTCTCTAAGAATGTACATATCCTAAATGGATTATTTGGATGTGAGTTTTATTATAAATAGTTTATATCATTAATGATATTTTTTTATTGTGAATTATTTGTATGAAAAATTAAAAATATCAAACCCTAATCCACCCACTATCTTTAGTGTTAATTAGGGACCTTTGGGTTCATTAATAAATTACAGGTCCTAAATATACATAACACATATTAGAGAGAATATTTTCAAAAAATTATCTATGAGTTTATTTTATTTTTATATGTTTCTTTAATAATAATTATTAAGGAATCTAGTCTGATCTTAGGAAAGACATAAAGTGAAAACATAATATTTGGATAGTTTCACCATTGACTTTTGATATTCACTTTGACGTCTAAATTTGTTATATATTCTCTAATAACATCTTCGAATAAGATTATTTATAATAGTATAGAATAATTAACCTCTTGTTAGAAAGTAATCCATACTAAAATGATTGAAATCAAATACAATGAATAGGGATTTTTGTCACACCAACACATAATCTGCTGTATAATATTAAGATTTCGTTCTCTTTTGTTAACCATGTAAATTAATATAAGAAACCCAATTAATTTTTTATAAGTTATTAATTATATATGGATGAAATTGATAGGTTAATTATATTCATCCTTAGGTCATAATATGATCTATTCATTTTTAGATATATTGAACACATTTATTCACCCCCCCCCCACCACACACACTTAGGATATTATGGGGTAGATGGTCATAAAAAATCCATAATAGATTTAAAATATTATATATTTTGTGTTCTAATTTAAAGGGTGTTTTCATTTGATGTTTAATACAATAAAAATAAGGGTTGTTTTGATATATGATTTATTAAAATTATAGAGAAATGTATCATTTTTGTATTTTGGGTGTTTAATAATGAATTATTTAGTGTTTTAGGTTATTTATTAAGGATTAATTTGGTGGTTTGGTTCTCATGTTGTGGTTTATTTTTCTTTGTGTGAGGAAATTAAATGTTTTGTAGGTAAGATTTGGCTATCAGAGTTTTGGTGGATCACAACTGAAGTCTATTTTACTATCTAATTGAAATTTTTACAGTTACTAGTTTATGGGATGATCCCACTGGAGTTCCCAAAATATATCATCATATTTTTTTTAAAAGGTAAAAATATATTTCCCACTAATTCCACAAAAATTAACTTATGAGAACATTGAACATCATTTATTCTTATCGGATTATGCCCCTAAGGAATTATCTATTTCTCACATCATTCTCCTCCATATGATTTTTATATGAATGGTTCTTTAAGGGGATATCTTCACACCAAATCAATATACCCCCTTCCTCTTTATACATCATATACCCTTATATTTAATTTTTTACTTCTTTTTTCAGGGGATTCTATAATTAATCCCTCCATGAAATGATGTAATTGATTAAAAATATATTGTTTATTTTCATGTTGTATAATGGGAGCCATTTTGAGTTGTTTTCCTCCAAAATTTCATTTTTTGACATTAATTTTAATTAATTGAGTCTTTATAGGTTGGTTTTTTAGAAGAAATTTGATTTTTATGAATTAGAGGGTAAGGGAGTTTGAATTTTGGATTTGGTAACTATTTTATGAGAATTATAGTATTTATTGATAGATTTTTTGAGTGCAGAATCAAGTGTTCAATGTGATAGAATATAAGAAGAGAAAGGATAGATGACCCAATTCTTTATCTAAGAAATTAGTAGCCACTATGTACCCAGTGCTTGTACACCCAATAAGTAGTGCATCTATAAAGGACATAGAACACATGGATGGATAATTATCTGGAGGGTGAAGATATAAAAGGTGTTAGGTGGGTATCAAAAACCTAGATCTATTTCACCAGGTAGTTGATGGATCATGTGGGGACATTATCATCGGTCTTTGACTTTTCATTTTAGCATTATAACCCAGTATTCATTTATTTAGTGGGGTTATTGAGAGGGTCTACTTTGTTAGTCTCTCCTTCCATAGTAATCCCCCATAGATCCCTCTAATATCTATAATTATTGTCAGTCTATCAGGTATTATTTCACCATGTCATATCTAAGTAATATTTTCTGGATCCCCTTTTTTATTTTCTTTGTTTCTTCCACTCCTTTCAGTTTTTTATAGGGTTATGTTGTAAAATTCGTCTAAAAATGGTAAAATCATCCCTAAATGAAGGGGAACCACGGTTTCATTGTTACTGAGTTTGTAAATAGATAAAATATAAATTATTTCTCACTATATAGATAGAGGTTAGACCCCTTTGTGATTTTCAAGAATTTATTATGAATTTAGTTGTAATTGGATATAGAGGTTAGACCCCTTTTGTTTATAGGATTGTTGGATGAATTTTGTGGCTCATTATCATGTCATTTATTATGTTTTCTGACATGTGAGGATGAATAGTGTCATTTCACATATAATACCACACGAAATTAATTTATATAAATTATTTTAATTATTAAAAATAAGTTATTTATAGTTAATGACATGATATGGATGCTCAAAATCTTAACTTTTCTTGGTATGGGCTAGGATGAGGCAGGATAAATCAATTTTTATAGATCATGACTTCAATATCATGTTCAGTGGTCCTTTCAATACAAAACCATTTAAATATACAAATATTCTTATGTTTGTGTGATAAGGGTTCAAGTTAGGTATAACAAAATTTGTACTAAAATAAATACATTAACTATAATTGGATATAATAAATCAATATAGATGTTGAGTACTTATTTTGAGTATAGTCTAGGAATAATTAAGATATTTATAGATGATGGTTCGTAGGGTCACCATTACGTGATATGCATAATGATTCCTTAGATACTCAATGTTTCTGTGATGAACAATGACTGAATTAAGATGATTTATAGTTCCTCTGTGGGGGAAGTTATTTTTAATACATCCCTATGTAGTGATCAAATGAAGATAGCTATAGGATATAAAAATATAGGTCATTTTTATATAACTGGGGCCATTGAATAGGAATTTGGTTTGGTTGTTCCAAATGAGTGTTTTCATTGAGTATTTTAGAAATAATGGTTGGTAGTCATGGGTGTGATGAGTAATACCTAGATGATAAGGGAAGAAATTTTTACCTTGGATAAAATTTTCCTATATAGGGGGTAGTTTGGGTTCGTTATGATTAATCTTGTCAAAAATATCTGCTTTTTTGTGGTCATTATTGGTTTGTGTATTACAAATATTTGGTTGGGGAAATTGACTATGGATTGATCTTCCCATATGATGAAGGAATTTTTAGGCATTGGGAATTCATTTGAATGAGAATAATCATAGGTTGGTGATTTAAATTTTGCTGATGGAGCAAAAATCCTAGAATGGGACATCATGGTTGGTTTGGATGTATGTGATTTGAGTGGGTGGTTATGCCACTTAGTCTGACTGAGGCGTCTAGTCTTATAAAATGACTATGGAAAGTGTGAATTTAGATCATCACAAGAAATTTTATTAACATGATACATAAGAGTACAGAATTTTTTTTTATATCGGGGGTATGTGGATTTGTTAATTGTTATCTACAACATTTGTTATTGGTGTGGGTTTTTTCCTTGTAAAGAGATATGGTATATGTTTTTTCTACCATGTATTAGATTTCATGCATGATCTTGTCAATGATGGTAGTGAAGCCCCAAGTAATAGGGTATATATATGGGACATAGTTATAATACATATCCCAAATTGATAGGGTATAGATATGATACTATGTAATGATGCCTCAGCTGAAGTGATATGGTTTTGGAACAAGACTTGCTATAAAATCTACCAAGAGAGATAAAGAAATAGATAAGATTCTATGGTGTATTGTTATCCTAAGTGGTAGGTGTAAGAGTTGGTTTCCTAGATAAAACTGGTTTTACTTTGATTTAATGGACATTTAATGTATTTAAATGTTAAACATCTTATTACATATTGTTAATTTTTCCTCATAACTATATTGAAATAATGTCATAGAGTATATTTTCATTGATAAGATCATGGAATTTTCCCACAATGATGAGAATATTGAAATTCTATAAAGATATTCATAATTCTAGTTCTACAGTTGGATGAAATACTATGATGGGACACATAGCATGCAGACCTTCAGGTGTGAGTACTATTTAGTAGATGAGACTTCCTCTCATAAATTTTTCACGTGTTTGTCTCCAAGATAAAAGATTATGAGAAAAGACCCCCCATTAGAAATTTTGCATGTTTTGGTATCATCAGATAATTCTATCTATGTGCATGTGTAATGATCCTTAGACTTTATGATTATCATTAATATGGGTCATGACTCGTACACTTTGATTAACTGGGTAAAACCATCATGCCTACAGTTGACGGGATGTAGGGAATGTTGGGTACATCACGAGTGGCATGTTATTAATTGATAAGTCGATGAAGGATTTTTACGTTCCATTTATGGAAGTTGATATCTCAACCCTTTTATTAAAATAGAACCATCGTGTGAAAATCCATTGCCATGGTGTAATGGTGAGTTTATTCCAGATAGTCAAATAATGGTGTATCAAGCAAAAATGTTGATGACACTATCATGAAACCTGCTTGATGAGATATTGTGAAATAGTGATTCTCTTACAATATGAGCATTTATATGTGGATTTCATTGTTGCGTCTTGAAGTTCTATCTCTTTGGTGGATAGACCCATCACTAGACAGTACTCTTAAACTTTAGCCAAGCCCACCTAATGCCAATGAAAAAGAATCCTAGAGGGTCAGACACTAAATTTTTTTTGTGGTCTCGTTTATGTTCTTTTTCAATTTTATTAATGAAATAAATATTATTCACAAGATCGTTGAATAATTTTTTTCAAGTTAAGATGATCACCAAAATTATATAAAATTTATTTATTGATTTTATTGAAATTTTAATATATATTTATTTACTATTTTGTTAAATAAAATATTTTTTAAGATAATAATTTATTTATTTATTCGGGTGTTCAGTAAATAGAAGTGGAGTTTGAGTAGACCACGGATGGTCTAGTAGTAAAACATTATTTATAAGATAGTAAAAAATTTTAGTTAGGACAAGTTAAAATAATAACAGCACTGATGTTATTTTGTGACGTATAAATTGTATTCATAATAATATTTTGCATAAGTTGGTGCACCATAAATAATGATGCAGTATTATTATTATGAGCATGGGTTTTCTCTATGTTCATGAATGTATTTAATTGTTTTTATGAAATTAAATATTGTAACTGAAGTGATGTGCAAATAAATAGACAAGAACGTCTATTATGCCATTGTGAACACACCATACGCTTGGTGAGTTGAGAATTGTTGAGATAAACAATTTCTCTCCTGAATCTTATTCCCACCCCTCTCAAGAATAGGAGATATTATTCAAGACCGAAGAACAAGCGATCAAGAATGTCTGACACAATACACTCGATTCTTTGTTCTATCACCCGAAGAATGAGTGGTGTCAATCAGAGTCCATCGAATCATGTGTCCATCACTGCTATAGGGATTCTAGTTTGGATTATCGCAAGCGTAATGGGATAATCTGGAAGTGTAATTCAGAACAATCAATATCATCAACAGAGAAAATACTAAAGATCCAGGTCTTATTTTATTTATGAAATTAACTAAATAAATTATAAACATGATGTGAAAGATCCCTTGTAAAGGTTTCGGGCCTCTTGATTATTTATCTAAATATTTCATTCGATTCCATGGATACTGGTGTTCATTTTCGTATTGATCCCAGAATATTCATTGATCATGGTAAAAATTAATGTTGTGTGTCTTCCCAACCACACACCCTCTATGCCCGAAAAATACAAGTGGTATCAAAGCAATTACATCATAGTTTTTAATTAATTAAATATTTTGTTGTTGAATTATGCATTTAATAATGTATTTTATTTCAATTCATGTTAATCATTCTGAAAATATGAATCTCAAGATCTGTTCCTACTCTTTAGTTTCTTGTCCACCTTATAGAAATGATCATTTTTTTTTAATTTTTATTAAAATAAAATAAAGGATCTCAATCGGTGGTGGAAAAGATTTCTGGTTGTACAACACTAGAACACACGGTTTGTATTTAGCAGTATACACCTTGTAGTAAAGATCCAATGCATTACACCAGTTTGACTAACCAATTCATGTGTGGGAGTCCTTTTAAGGCCTAAATGACTCCATGTGTTGACCAAGAATTGGCGGCTCATGGTTTCTAGATTACACACCGTGTAGTCTACTAGACACACTGTGTAGTCCGTTCGGGTTAGGGTTGGACCGTGTACCCCATACATGCCTTTCCCAGCTGGAAACCGTGTAACAAAGATAATACACGGTATGTGGTCCACTTAAAATGATGTGTACTCTGACGATATTGGAAGTACACACACACACACAGTTTCCTCATGCATGTACATTAGATAGATGGTGAAAAATAGTACACATAGTATAGTTGGAACTACACTTCGTGTACTCATCTAAATTACACATATTTTTTAAATTTTATTATTATATTATACAAACCCTTGAGATATGTACCATCGTGTGGTTGTAAAGATGAGGCACAACACGTGATAGGTTTTTTATATATGTGTGTTTAATTTAACCTCTCTGTAATGTTAATTTCTACTCATTAGGTAGTTAGGAATAGGAATTCGTTGGGTTTCCTCCAAGGTACAAGTTATGTACAAAGATAACATTAAATTAATTTATATGTTTAAAACTATGATGGATGATAATCTCAAATAAATTCATAAAATGGGTTTAAGATAAAAGGATTGATTAATTAATGGGGATAATTTATTGATTCGATTGTAATATATAGAAAAATAGAACTATTGAAGAATTGAATGCAAGTTTTATTTATTTCTAAAAATCATGGCATGTATGGATGATCATGAGCTAGACCCAGACCATTGTATGGGGATGGTTTATTTTGATTGATTTATTTATATTAAATTTGTTTTCCTGCGATCCATCTCTCCTCATTAATATATAGGGAATACATTCCGAAGGATTCTTTTTTGTAAAACGCCTTTTTACCCCTCACCAGCATGTTAGTTAAAATGGAATATTTAATGGATGCAACTATCAAACTAGTGGACGTGGTTCAAGCCATAGTTGAGACAAAACCAATCACAAGAGATACAAAGTGGGACAGATGGAAAGCTTTGAACAAGAAACCAAAAGGTTCAAGATGTTTCTCCCCTAGGTCAGGGTTAGTTTATCAACAACATGGTAAACTACCCAATATAAAATATCATGATCATTCTCTTTATTTTCTTTCTTCCAGTTGCATTGTTTATCATTATGGATGTGTTGTCACAATCACATAATAAATGAATTAAACAAGCATTCAAGATAGAACTAAAATAAACCCGAATTATGCGTAAATATTATCATCACATGGTTAATCACATAAAAAAAGTTCCACTTAATATTAACAAGAATATTTTAATGATAATAATCAATTCACTTATAAGATATAAAAATCCCTTAAGAAAGATATTATGTCAGACCAAGCCATCTATTACTTAATTAACAGAAAAACACAATAAAACAATGTGTTTGACCAAGCCTTGTTGGGACACATAATTTTATACAGGAAGCCCTTATAAATGGTTTCTGGTTGGCTTAACCATATTAAATCAAGAGGAGTATATCTTACTAGACATGGTGTAATATTAGAGGCAAGAGTTGAGGAAATCCAAATGTCATTATTTCAAAATTGGGGAGTGCACTCAAAAGATCAATGAGCTACATGCCCATAGTTGGAAAAGATATGCCTACCTAAATACATTCTAATATCTTCACCAACCATTTTTGGAGTTATTTGAAGGGAAATATGGATCCTTTCCACTAGAATGACATAGAAACTAGACATTCTGAACTCATTTTTGAGGGTTATTGGGACTACATAAAATAGTGGGAGGCTTAAGAAAAATTTATTATTTCTCATAAAATGTAATAAAAAACTACTAATGATTTTCTCTTCTAATTGTAGAATAAAAATGAAAAGCTAATGAACCAAAATATCTCAGTGATTAATTTTAGATAAAGACAACAAACTCAATAGTAGTAACTTTCTAGAATGGTTTAGATGCTTTCGGGTTATCCAACATCGTGAACAGAAGTCATACATGCTGGAGTCATCATTACCTAATCCTCACACCAAAGAGGCGAGTGATGAGGATTTCTTGGGCGATGAGAAACATATGAATGACGTGGTCAATGTTAAATTTTTGATCATATCATCAATGTCTAGTGAGCTAATGAAGTCTCATAAAGTATCACGAAAACATGGATTCTTATAGAATGCTTGAGGACCACCGTGGTCTTTACCAAGAGAGAGTAGGACAAGAAAGGTGTGAGATCTATAAGGAACTCTTTTAGAATAATCTTAGAGAAGGTGCATAAGGTGGGCATCATGTAGTCAATCTCTTTGTCTACATTGACTGCCTGGAGGTTCTAGGGTTGAAACTCCCCAAAGAATTGGTAACTGATCTCATTATTGAATCACTACCTAAATGTTTCTCTAACATTGTTTTCAACTTCAATATGAACAACATTGAGAAGTCTCTATCTAATCTTGTTATCCTCATTCGCCAAGCAGAAAAAGATATTAAACATGAAAATCCTTCTGTCTTATGGTGAATATGTGGAATGGGAAGGCACAGAACATTCACCCCTATGCTTCTTAACAAACTTCACAGAAAAGGACAATCGAATGGGATGAAAAGGAACGTGAGGCTATTTGTTTAGAATGTCGAATAAAGGGCCACCAGAAGAAGAACTACGCCCAGCCTAAGATGTAAGTGGAAGATTTTGGTGAGTTTGTTATCGAATATAATATATTTTTTTCTACAAATTAGGTATTAGAAAAATCTTGTGGTGCTCAATTATGTATCCAAAAAAAGTAACCATGTAGATTCAGGAAGAACGAACGAGGGGAGGTAGATCTACGAGCATCCAATGGAGCCAGACTTTCTATTGTAGCTGTCGTGGACTACCACCTAACATTGAGAACTGGGATAATCTTTGTGTTAAAGGGTTGTCATTATGTGCCTTCTGATACTAAAAGCATTATTTCTATATTAATATTAGATACAGATGGATTTGTTTTCATGTTTGGAAATGAATTTTTCTTGTTTTACAAAGATATCATTTGTTTTGGTAGGGAAAATTTATACAACTATCTTTACATGTTGGATTACCAAAACCAAGTGATGGCAATCGACAACAAATATAATTCACATGAGTAATACAACACCCACCATTAGGATCACCAACTAGGTTATGTAAATGAGAAATTATTTAAAAAGTTACATCAGGATGGATATTTAGATTCTTTCAAACTAAAACCACTTGGTGTATATAATGCATGTTTACAAAGAAAAATGACTAATTCCCCATTTTGTGGGAATGGTGAAAGAGCTAAAGAGATTCTTTAATTGGTTCATACCGATGTGTGTAGAACATTTCCAGTTGAAGAAAGGGGGGAGTACTCATACTTCATAAATTTTACTGATGATTTTAGTATTAATGAATATATCTACTTAATGAGGTATAAGTCATATTTTTTTGATAATTTAAAAGAATACGAGAATGAAGTTGACAACCAGCTTGGTTAGAAGATTAAGAAACTCCACTCAGACCGAGGTGGGGAATATCATAATCAAGACATCATTGATTACATACGAGAGTTTCGTATCCTATCCCATGTCACTCAACTATACATGTTGTAGTGGAATGGTGTGAGAGAAAGGAGGAACTGTACCATGTTGGACATGGTGAGATCAATGATGGGTCAAGAAAGTTTACAATTATCCTTTTTGGGATATTCATTACAATAGTGGAATACATACTAGGAAAAGTACTAAATAAATTGTTAAATGGTATTCCATATTGGTTTTGGAGTAGAAATAAATCCATATTATCAAATTTACATATGTAGGGAAGCAATGAGTTTGTTAAGGCCTCTTTAGGTAACAAAATTGCACCCCAAGGAACAAAGTGTACAATTATTGGATACCCTAATGAAACAAGGTAATATTACATATACAACCCCTCAGAGAAAATGGTTATAGTTTCAATACATTATATATTCCCTGAGAGGGCACACATCTGCAAAATTGATTAGTGGAGTGAGATAGACATCGATGAAGTTGTGGCTCAAGGTACACAAGAGATGCTGTGGGAATAGTTTACACAAAGTCTTGTGGGGTAAAGAACTGTTCCAGAGACGCAAGAGATGTGTTGGAGTTCATGAGAGGATAGAGAACCAGAACATTATGTTTTTATAGTTACCATGGATGGTGACTCGTCATTAAATGACAATAATGATACTTTATCCTATTAGGAAGCATTAAGTGGCACAGATGTTTCAATGTGGCAAGAAGCCATGAATTCTGAAATGGATTCCATGTACCAAAACCAATTATGGATTTTGGTAGATCCTCTAGTTATTGTAAATAATGTTGATTGAAAATGTTTAGTCAAGAAGAAACATGACATGGAAGTACAAGTAATCACCTATAATGAATGACTAGTTGCAAAATGGTTCAAATAGTATCAAGGCATTGACTACGATGAATCATTTTCACTAGTTGCAATACTGAAATCCATAAGAATTCTTTTGTCCATTGTTGCTTACCATGACTATGGGACTTGGAAAATGGATGTCAAGACATCCTTCCTTAATGGGAACCTTCAGAAAAATGTCAACATGACACAACCTAAATGGTTTATGACTCCAAAGGATGTCAATAAGGTAAGCAAGATGATGAAATCCATTTAATGAATAAATCCAGTATCCAGGTCATGAAAAATATATTTTGATGAATCCAAAACTAATTTTTTTATCAAGAACAAGTATGAGACTTTTGTCTACAAACGGTTTAGTGGGAGTGCAGTCATTTTCATAATAGTATATGTCGATGACATATTACATATTAAAAATGAGACACCGGTCTTACATTCTGTTAAGGCACGGTTGAATCACTACTCTTCCATGACAGAGTTGGGTGAGGCATTATATATTCTTGGGTTCAAGATCCATCGTGATAGATCCAATAGATTGTTGGGACTATGTAAAAAAAACATATATTGATAAGATACTGAAGAGATTCAGAATGGAATAATCTACGACGGGATTGTTTCCAATATCAGATGGCATTCATCTTTTCATGAAAATGTTTCCTCAGTCGCATGGGGAAATAAACATAATGTAAAGGACTCCATATGCATCTATGATTGGGTCAGCCATATATGTCATGCAATGTACCAGGCTGGATGTCTCTTACACATTGAGTGCGGCTAGGAGATATAAAGCTGACCCAAGTGACAGCCATTGGATTGTATTCCAGACTATCTTAAAGTATTTGAAGTATTATAAGTATATTTTCTTTGTTTATAGAGGAGATTAGAAACTAGTCATTATAGAATATGCAGATGCTAGATTCTATACTGGTCAAGATGACAGGAAGTCAAAAACAAGATAAATATTCACATTTAATGGAGGTGTAGTGAGATGGAAGAGCACAGAGAAGAGTGTGGTTGCAGATTCTATAGTAGAGTCCAAGTATTTAATAGATTTTGAGGCATATAAAGAAGAAGTTTGGATATGAATCTTTTTCCATGTTCTGGATGTGATACCTAGCAGTAATGATGCTATCACACTGTACTGTGAAAATACTGTAGTGGTAGCTCTCGCAAAAGATCCAAGGTCACATCAGGGGATGAAGCACATACTTCGGAAGTATTATCTCTAGAAGGATTTTTCTTAGAGAGGTGAAGTTGTAGTGAGTAGTATTTCCATGAATGAAAATTTAGCAGAAACCTTGACTAAAGCCTTGACTCAGCAAAAAAATCATCACCATGTGAGGTCTAGCAAACTGAAAGTCGTAGGCAGTTGGCTCTAGTCCATGTGGTTTATTGTAAAAGTTGGTGTCCTTGAACCAGATAGTTGTACTTTGATTAGATGTTATTTAAATATTAAACATATTATTACATATTCTTTATTTTCCTTCATGAAAATGATTTAATAATGTCATAGAGTATTTGTTGCATCGATATGGTCATGGTAGTTACCCGCTATGATGAGATCCTTAAAATTCAACAACAATATTCGTAAATATTGTTCTACGGTTGGATGACATACTATGATGGGACCCATAGAATGTAGATCATCTAGTGGGAGTACTTTTAAGTAGACGATACTTCCTCTAATGAAGTTTACACATGTCAATCTCTAAGACAGAAGAGTATGAGTACAGTCTTTCCAGTAGAAATTACGCATGTTTTGGTGTCATTGTATATTTATATCTATGAGCATGAGTTATTATCCTTATAGATTAATATTATCATTAATACGTTTCATGACTCGTGTACTTTCACTTACTGACAAAACCCGTCATGCAGATAGTTAGTGTAATGTAGGGTATGTAGGGTGCGTCCAGAGTGGCATGTTATTAATGGATAAGTTGATGAAGGATTTTTCCCTTCCATTTATGGAAGTTAATATCGTAGACCATTGATTGAAATAGGACCATCAGGAAAACTACAATGGCCATGGTGTAACAATGAGTTTATTTTAGTTAGTCAAAGAACTGCGTATCAATCATAAATGTTGATGACACTATCATGAAACATGCTTGATGGGATATCGCAAGAAAAGGATTATATTACGCAGTGATCATTTGTATGTGGATTGCATTGTTATGAATTTATGTTCTTTCTATTGGGTGCCTTGATCGAATTCTAAATATAACTCATGGACTTTAGTCAAGACCACCTAATCCCAATGAGATAGAATCCTAGAGGGTCACACACTAAGTGTTTTTGGTGTCTCGGTTAAATTATATTTTCATTTAGTAAATAAAGTAAATATAATTCTCAAGACCATGGAATAATTTTATTCAAATTAAGTTGATTGCATATATTAAATTAAATATATGTATTTATTTTATTAGACATTTAATAAATATTTATTTTCTAATTTTTCAATAAAATATTTATTTCAGAGAATAAAATATTTATTTTTTTATTCAGGTGTTCAATAAATGGAAGTGGAGTTTGTGTCGACCAAGGCTAGTCCGATAGTAAAATAATTATTTTCAAGACGGTAAATAATTATTAGTTGGAAGATGTTAAAACAAAAATGAAACTGCTATTATTTAGTGACGGGGAATTTTATTCATAATTTTGTTTTGCGTGAGTTGGCACACCATAAATAATTTGGCCGTATTATTATTATGAGCATGGGTTTTCTCTACGTTAATGAATGTATTTAATTGTTGTTATGCAATTAAATATTATAATTGATGTTCCATGCATATAAATAGAAAATTACGTATATTTTTCCACTGTGAACACACTGCACGCTTGGTGAATTGAGAATTATTGTGATAAATAATTTTTCCCTCAAATCCTCTTCCCACCCCTCTCAATAATTAGTGGCATTCTTCAAAACTAGTGAACATGTGATCAAGAGGGAATGACACAAGACACTCGCTTGGACGTGCTAGCACCCAGAGAATGAGTGGTGTCAATCAGAGGCCATCAGAGCATGTATAGATCACCTCTATAGGTATTTTAATTTGGATCCTTATAAGTACAATGAGATAATCTAGAAGGGTAATTCTGAATGATCAACATCATCAACGAAAAAACTTCCAAAGATCTAGGAATTCGTTTATTTATGAAATTATTTAAATTAATTATAAACATGATTTACAAGATCCTCTATAAAGGTTTGGGCCTCTTCCATATTTATATAAATTATTGATTATATTCCATGGAGACGGGTGTTCATCATCGTGTTGATCCTAAAATAATCATTGATCATGGTTAAAATTAAAGTTTGGTGTCTTCTCAACCACGCATCTGTTGTACCTGCAACCTATAATAGGGTATTGTTAAATACATACTTTTTGTTTTAACTATAACATATAGGGTATCAATATTGATCAATGTATGTGATATATTCTCATTCAGATTTCTGTTGAAGGAGGTGGGGTCAAGTTTTATGTTGGTTTCGTCTACACACGAAGACCGAACTTTGTCAACTTCTTGTTTATATTCAGTGGATGAAAAAGTAGATTTTTTGTCCTATATGATAGTTTTTTAGGAATTCCCATCTAAATTTCATTATCAAACACTAAATATGAACCCTGATGTCTGTGAAATCCACATGATTGAATTTTAGTTCACAATATCTACTATAGATCTTATGGGAGTAACAAGAGGGATATTGGTAGACTGTTATGAGGAGGTATTATAGGTTGTGCTAATTTCTACTTGGCTTTATTATTGTATATATATTTTTATCGATCATCCCATTGGTTAATCCATATCATATATATTTATATATTCTGTAATGATAATGTGTGAAAAATTTAATATATTATGTATTCTATATATTATTTGGTGTTAGGCCCTAACAGTAACTTAATGAATCCACTCAGTTATTATATGATTAAACATTTTTTTCTTTTATCTAATTATACATTTTTAATAGTCTCTAAATGTTGAATTTATACACTCTCAACTAATCAGTATCCATTGGAATATAGGGAAGCATGTTAATGGCTATTCAGTTCACCCGCCCATACCAGCGGCATGGTTCCCAGTTCGGGGAATTACATGAATATTTTTAGGTGGGATTATTTCTCATGTTTATTTTATATTGATTAAATTATTGGTTTCGTTTGTAATTTTACTTATATCCTATTTTTATCGTTCTTATGGGTTTATTTTTTGAGTATTCAATTTACGTTTTCTTTGAGGATTAGTAATTGTTTCTTGTTGTAATTTATTTGTTAGATTCTCTTATTTATATAATTAGGTATAATGGTGCATAATATTTTTTAGTTTCCTTTTTTATGTGTTTCTAAAAAAATTTAATGAGTAATTCTTGACCTAAATTATGGTTCATTCCTTATTTCATTAAATTAATTTCCTTGTTATGTTTGAGATATAATTTTAACTTTTTTTCTTAGATAATACTAATGATTTGTCAACTCTTTTAATGATATTGAATGAATTTTTTTCTAATTTTTTTTACATTAAAAAAATATTTAAAAATATTAGTTTAATAATAATCCTTATATTAGATAAATTTATGTGTCTTTCCTTAAATAACATTGTTATCATATGTTGGGAGAGTAATTTTTATTAATGTATTTATTTTTTATATTGATATATAACCTGAATACGTAAATTTTAATTACCCTTCAGTAGAATTATATTATTTATATTCAATTATATCATTTCATATTTTTCTAGGGAATTGTAGACTTTGATAACAAGTTATTCATCATTTATGACATGAAATCCTATAATTTTTCTTGATATTCTTGGTAAATAATTTAAAAAAATTGTATTTTTTACCCGAATATGAAATGACACTTCCAAATTACATTTTAATTTGGGAGTAATTTCACATTTAACCATACTAATACTTTATCCTTTAACATGTTTCAAAAATTTAGATCATTTTATTCTACCATAATATGACTGTGTTAAAAGTCAATGGTCGAAACATACATCTGGTTAAGATTTTCATTAATATCTTGGTTTACAAGGGGTAAGTGTGGCAAAGTGAAATGATCATTTCTTATATATATTTTGTTTTATTTTTTACAAATACAATAATTTCTAAATAAAAAATATTTGTTTTCAAATAGTAAAATGTTTTTTTAATGTCATGTATAACATTGGTTTTTATTAGTTAAATAACTGTAACTTATATCTTGATTTTTTGCAATTTATTATTAAAATGGAAAATTAAATTTATTTTCACATAATAATGTATGGATTTTAAAATAATGGTTTTAATTTTATTTTTATGTATTTTTTTGTAATAGTTTAATGTGTATCACTTTTTTATATTATAACCACTTCTCATTTCAAGAGGATGTTACTTAAGTATGTTTTAAATGAAAAACCCATATTTATTAAAGAAACTTATTTAATCTATATATTAGATAATATCTATTCCCCATAATGTTAATTTTTTGTACAATTTATATTTTGATTGATATTTTATTAATGTCATTATTTAGTCTTCGTGTGAATTGCTATTTAAATTCCATAAGTTAGTATTTATATCATGAACTAGGCAATTTTGCACATTACATTGAAATTTTCATGTGTTACTATGTTTTCATTTTTAATCAAGTATTTTGAATGTATTTAATTTTAAATGTGACCATAATTAAATTTATGTTTATTTAATTTTTAGTGATTTACATATAAAATTCAGGTTTATTTTTCATGTCATTCATGTTGATTAAAATGGTTAGAATTATTTCATGAGCATAGATATTATTTTAGAAGATGGTAAGTATGTTGTTAACTGGTATATTTTTATTATATGAACTTCAACAAGGTATTATATATAATAAAAATGATGGATGGGATGGGATCTCAATTCCTTGAATCTGATAAAACCCTTACCCTTTTCTTGAAGGGATGGGTTGGTTTTCCAATAACATAGTATAAAACATATCCTTCCAAATGAATGGGATTATTCCATTACTCTATTATATGTACCCTTATAGAGGGGTCATGGTATATGATATACATAGAAAAATTCATGCATTAAACACCATTATAGTACAAATGAAAGTGATTATAGGTTTGGATCATCTCAGTATAGAGAGTTATTTATTTTAAACCTTCATTTATTATTCAATTTCTTGTATTCTTATTAATTTTATGTTTTTATTAAAAACGAAAAAATGACATTATTATATATGTGTGTGTGTGTGTGTTTGTGTGTAAATGAGTAACCATGTTCATATAAACTCCAGATTGTTCAATATTGAGTTAAGGAACATTGGTGTTTCGCTACTTATATGTATATTATCACACCCTACATAGACACTCTATTGGACATGTATCTCCTCATACTTTATTTCTGTTTTCTGATGAATTTAAATGACTATTAGATATTTTACTCTCTAGTAAATATATAATACATGTTCATGTACTGAGAATATATGTGGCATTGAAGGAGGAGGCTTTATTTTAAATGGTCAATGTAAACATATCTATTATTTTATTTGGTTATGTTGAGTCCATATGGTTTTCAAATATCATTTTTGTAACACATAAGGATTCTATGAAAATTATTATTTTTTTAAAACCATATTTTCATAATTCTAAATTATAATTTTTTATTTTTTTAAAGTAATCGTAATTGATTACTAAATAAGTCATACAAGATATAAATTGAACTAAGAACACATTATTCATTCATAAGTGGAATGTTACAATAAAATAACATGAAACTATGTGTTGAAACTCATATATAATTAGTAACTATGGATTAAATACATCCATTAAATTTGTATAAATATTTGGGGAAAAATATATGAAAAAGAAATAAAAATTCATGAATGATAAATTCCCTGGATCAACATCACCCATTAAGATAACCATAATGAAAAAAATTCCTATAATCACTAAGCACTTCATAAAAAGGGAAATTATTATGAAAAATCAATTATATGAATGAAGAACTATAAGTGTTATGTTTTAATAAAAAAGAAAAATCGATTTAGTAATTCTATAGATATATGAATAAAATCATACCTTTGAAAAACAATTTCATCGCAAATATAGTCCCTGCAAATTTCGACATTGAAAATATTTTCACTAAAAAAATTATTTGTTCATATATCTAATATGTATGATGATATCATTTCTAAAAATGTTGTAAATTAAAAAAAAAACTCAAAATGAAAAAAATATATATGAAATAAAAAAATAATTATATATAAAGATCCACTACGTATAAATAATAATAGTAAAATTACAATATGATATATTGTATATATGAACTTCAAATAAAAATTTTAATATCAAGGATTTTGTAAAATTATATTTTAAAATATAAAAATTAAATTTTAAGTTTATTTTATAAACTGTATTTATTTTGTAAGTAATAATTATTTTTTCCAAGATCCATTTTATTATGTATTATATATTTTGTCATAGTATATTAAATTTTATAATATTATGATATATGAACCAATAATTTGACATCTTTTAAATTAGAAATATATATGAAATAATAGTATAAACACTTAATTTTATTTAAAAAGTCATTTGTTCTGCAATTATTTTTTTTATATTTTTTTATTTTATTTTCAATGATTAATCTAAAAAATGTAAAATTTAAATAAGATAAAATAAAATAAACTTTTGAAATCATCACATATATATTTTTTTATTCTAAATTTTTGAACGTTTAAAGAAAGGGTCAATTTTTAGTCTAAAAATAAATTTTTACAAAAAATATGTTTTTTTTATTTTATCATTACATATATAAAAACAAATTTATATAATAAAATATGTATTTAATGAATAAATTTAATAATTTTAAAATATTCATTTAACTTATAAAACACATTTATGTTATTTTTATAAATAAATCTCAAAATTAGTATAATATAAAACTATTTTTCGTCTTTTCATTAAATCGAGAATTTTGGTGGTAAAATTAGGTTTAGGAGAAATTTAAATGCCTCATAAATTTTATTTTTTATAATAAATAAATTTTTCATAAGAAAATCATTAAAATGATAACTTAACTATGTACATAAATTTTAATCAAAAACACATTTTGATTAAAAACTATTTTTTATAGTTATGCATGTTTGTTTTAAAAATTGTTTTTAAAACCCTATGAATTTTATATTATAAATAGTATATAAAATTTAAAATCATAAGGTTAAAATATGTTAAGACATTAAATTTAAATTTATATAATTAAAATTAAATGTTATTATTAAAAAACAATTATCATGATGAAAAGTAAAAAATTAGAGAAAATAAAGGGAAAAAGAAAAAAACATGTTAAAATGATTCCAAAAGAATTATTCGGGTGTGTATTGACAAAAACACTCATCATTTATAAATTTTTACAGTTTCGAATTCCAAAAAAAAATTATAGTGAGATAACATTTTTTAAAATCAATAGATTTTTCTAAAAATACAATTCTCTTCACTTATAAAAAGATAACACACACACCACTTTAGGACCCACAGATACTAAGAATTTATTAATCAATGTATTCAAATTTTAACCGACTAGAACTATGTCCCACATCCATAATCTTCATGTCACATTTAGTATGACATGCCAACCTGGGATAACAAAACCAAACACCTGAGGTTTTCATCAAATGGTTAGTATAAAAAAAGATAATGAAAAAGAATAATGAAATTATCAAAAATAATACATATAACTAATGTAAGAAATGGAAGAAAATATATACAATATAAACTATAAAATTCAATCCAAAATTTTCTAAACCATAAATTATGGCATATATCAATTTAAAAATTAGTCACCTCCAATCCACCCTACTATGAAAGAAAAGACCCAAGGTGATGGACACATTCTATAAGATTTACACATGATTACCTATATATTGTAATATCACATCTAGAACCACAAAAAAAAATTAGGTTCTGAGAAAAAACATAGTATGATAACAACACATCTTCTATTCAACGACTAATATTCATACATCATAGTTAAGAACATAAACAATATCAATGAAACACCATAATGTGATTCCATGTGACACAACCTCATATAAAAATTTGTGATCAATAATCCATGAAAAAATCATCACATGATAAAAATCCATAAATGATCAAGAAAAATATTATTCAGAATCTATACAGTGAAAAAATACATAATAGACTAAAATTGATCCTAAACTAGGCCAAATATTGGATCCAACTGATATCGAGTCCATCTAGGTTATAATGATATAAATAAAAAACCAGAAGTGGTGGAACAGACACTAAGGATGACTATGTCTTATTTCAAAAATAACCATGGTTTCAAAAATACAATATTTTTTAATACATTTAAAATCATTGCTAATTGTTTTTAAAAAATATTCAAATTTATGAAAACAACTTTAGTGTTTGAAAAACCCTTTTCTAAGATAATTGAAAATATTTTTAAAGAAAACCAATTTAAAAAAATTATGCTTCCAATAAATCCAATGAAACCATAACTCCAATACATTAATTAAACAACCCAAATGAATTTATCAAAAAATATTCAATTTAATGAATTCACCTACTATATATAAACACCTACATCAAAATGGTAAAAACCTATCCACCATGAAAAATTGTGATTGGAAACCCATATATCATCCTTTGAATGAAAAGGCATTATAAGAAACTACAATGGTTTGATATAAAACACTATCTAATGATGAACTTGATTAATAAAAACATCCAATTTAGTATCCACACCCAATTAAAATAATAAGAAAACATAAGGCTTCTACGGAGAGGTTTTTGAAATGAAGGTGATGACATGAATTAGTTTCCCAATCCATGCCACCAAAGGAATTTATTAAAAATAAAAGGTAATAAAAATAGAATGTGGTGTAATGCACTTACACCAGTTGGGAATTAAAGATTACAAGATAAAGGTTTAAGCATACCAATGTCAAAGATGGTACAAGTCCACATGATATTGCCACCATATATTAGTGCCTGATTATCTTCAAAATCCAGCCATCTCAAATATTAATCTTCAACTTCCAGTGATTGAACCAATCATGGAAAGAAGCACTGAGAAATCACTGGAATCTGAAGCATCCACATGATCCATGCCTCTATCCTTCTGTGTCTTAATATGATCTCTATGTTCTTCAATTGTAGGTGGATCATGGTAGCCTTTTTCCCCCTTTCCATTTGAGTGATATGGCTCATGATGTTTAATATTTTCATCCTTATAGGGGGAATTGGCAGTGATGTCAAGGATAGTAGTTACATAATCCAAAATTTGTTTCTTAGGTGTTTGGGTATATTCCATTCCAACATTATTTTTAGTGTTTTCCTTTTTAGAGAATTTAGAAGGGCCATGTGTGTTAACCTTTTCAATCCAAGTGGGTTTACAGTTTTTATGACATACATTACTTTTACCACAACTGCTTGTGGGGTGGCCAAGTCTAAAACATTTGAGACAACAATCAGGCTGTCTCTCATACAAAACGTATTGTGAGAAACCAGAATCACCATTCTGAATCCAAATGTGTGAAGGAAAAAAGATGTGAAACATCAATTTCAATATATATTATAGCTATTGAGGGCCTGAAAAGTAATTTCATTGCTAAATCTAACCTCAATGGATTTCCAATGAGACTGGCCATAGGAAATAGGGAAGCTTCATTGAACAGGTGAAGGGTTAGCTCAGAAAAACCCACACATACTGGCATAATTGGTGACTCTGTATACGGATCAATATCTAGATTCCAATTGAGGAAGCATCCACAAAATTACCATGAGCGCTTAAACCAGAGCCTATAATAATCCTCTTCTGAGCCTAATCTAAATACAAAATTTGAGGCATTTTTGAGACATATGTGAAAACCCGCAAATCCAATGGCTTCAAGGGAAGATCTCAGAAACATTAATGAGGGCCGACGATTCAAAAACTTCCAAACAAGAACAAAATGCAAGTCTGATGCGAGTATATTTACCTCTTCTGTTGAGAAGGAGACCGCTAGTTGTCTGTGATGATGAATGAAGTTTGGCTCAATATGACTTCAGGTACCGCATTCACTATCAAAGAGGTTTCTTCAACTGCTCTCCCAGCTACCACATCTGTGAAGGACTTGAGATTTGCATTATGGTTTGTCGTTTGAGTTGGGTTTTGCCATTGCGTGCACCATGTATCGGTCCCCATCCTTCATCGTATTATATGGAGAGTTCTAGTGTAGCAACACAGATTATTGATTGTCAAAATAAGTATCAGGAAGTATAAGAGATCTCAAAAACATTCTACGGTAACATTTGGGCTGAGTTAGGTAGGTTTCTTATGGAATGGGAAAATAAAAAGTCATCTAACACCTTTAAAACCCATGAAATGATATTTCTATGCCATGTAATCGCATTACAAGGTGTAAATTCCATGGTGGTTAAAAATGTTGAAAAATAATCATCTATTTATATATTCATATTTTTTTCCATTATATTATAGGAACTAATATTACCTGATGAGCAAACTTCATGCCCTAAACCAGATTCTCATAATCGTCCAAGAGACCATTACACAACATAAAATCCATTTACACAACATATAATTACCCATAAAAAATAAAATATAACATTTTTTATAGAAAAACAACAAATTACCTAGGATGTTCTTCAAACATGGGGAGAAACCCTCAAATCCATTAACACATTTATATCTAGACTCCATTAATTTAAAAAATAATACATCACTAGACTTAAGGTCATTTTCCCTAGAAAAATATCTCCATCCTTATGAATCCCCTAAAAACATCCATATAAGGATATTAAATGAAAAATGGAAATGGTAGTACCTAAAAATAATAACATGGTATTACATTTAGGATTCTTTATCCCTTTATTTCCAAATATGTTTTCCAAGAGAAGACTCAATAATCCAACATGATTATTACTTTACATTAGTATTTTTTATTTCGATTGATCATAGGTTTTGTAAAACCATATTCATATAATGATATATGTATCATTAATATAATTAACATTCAGTATATTAACTCAACAATAATTATTCAATCATTTCCATCCACTAAGAAAACTAAAATACATGAGTATTATTTTTCATTAGTCATTATTAATCCGCTTAGTAATAAGCTTTCTAAAACTATATTATTATAATGATATAAGATTCATTAATATAATTAACATTAATTATATTAATTTAAAGATAATAATTCAATCATTTCCATCAACTAGGAAAAATAAAATTACATCAATCATGCGTGTGTTCAGGAACTATGAATCGATGTTGTCGATTTTTAAACACCACCATTCATGGATGGTCAAAAGTTGTATTTGAAAAATTATAATTTCTTATATATCACATTTATAACTATAGAGTGATAATTTATCATACACAATCTTTCATTCCATTTATTGTGTAATGGTATCATTAATCACGAGTACATGATAACTCCCATATTCATGAATAGTAGATTACTTTTTTCATCACTGCCCTTCTTGGATGGTTTAATAATTTATATACTAGGTATGTATAAATGTTTTTAAATTTTTACTATTCTAAATAGATAATGTTATCTTTATAATAATACGTTCAATTACTCATGAGAATAATATAAAACTTTATATTGTGGGTCTATTTTACCACCTAGATGAATGATGTTGTATTTTTTATGTAATAAATGATTATTCAATGTCATATTTTTATAAAAAAGGAAATAATTATTAATTTAAAATTTACTAACTATTCTATTAATATGTTATTAAAATTTCAAATATTTTTTAATATACCTTATTTTGATCGTTAATCACATCAAAACTAGTCAAACATGTCTCCCATTTTCAACAACATTATTTATGTCATTCACATAAATAAAAAAATAACTATAAAAAATTATTATTATATAATGAATAATAATTAAGTGATTAACCTGATAACACTTTCATATAATCCTCCATTTTATAATGATACAAGAATGAGATAAACAAATGGACATTCATTCTCCCAATACAGAAAATTTCTATAAATAAGTAATATATGTGTAATCAAAGACTATAAATAATTTCAAGAAAAGTTAATAAAATTCAATAAACTCTTTAATTATGTACTTATATTAGTTATTTTCAATATCCATGATTCTAGAAAATCTATAGGTTAGTGGAAACTCAATGTAATTTTATTATGTCTCATTTTTCCTTCACTAAAACATATTTTAATGATTAGACCCATTTTATTATTTATATAGTGTATATATTTACCAATAATTTATTTTGTAACAATACATAATTTATTTCATTATTTCCCCAATAAATACTAATGTTGTAAGGGTTTCTTATCTCATTTTTCTCCCATTGGGATATATTTTATTATTATACACCATGAATTGTTCAACATAGATTATTTGTATTCCATTAATATTTTTTTGAATAATTATGATTTTATATTTAAAATTATTAAATATTATATATAAATTTTATTCTCCCATAGGGTTTTAAAACAAAATATTCAATGTTTTATAGGTTTTTATATCTCTATTAACATTTATTAAGTACTAATCCTCTTTATTGTACCTTGTCATTAGATGTTGGTTCCAATCATCACTATGATTATACTATTATATAATTTATATATATTTTTTGTGGAATTTTATTTATATTCAATTCTTCTTACTATATAATTCTATTTATAAAGTATGATAATGAATAGAATAATTCTCATATTTTCTAATGAACATTTCCTTCCCATTTCCATAATTTCCCTTCTGACAAAATGTTTCATTAATATTCGGAAAGACAATATGATTCATCTCCTGTAACCCTCATATTTATCATTATGTCTTTTTAAAGGTAATTTTAATTAAATATATAAATTATTTTAGTTCCAACAAAATTATAATTTTGGATATCAAATTCATTCAATTTCATGACAATATATTTTCATCTAACCCAAATTTTCTTATATAAGAAAATTACTCTTCCATGGTTGATTAAATAGATGAATACATTTCTAAACCATTCCCATTCAAAATTAATGAAAAATATTTTGTAAATTATTTTATTCCCTTTTTTTATAAATAATTTTAAAGGGTTTTAATGAAATAATTTTTTAAAACATCTTCATAAAATTTTATATATTTCTATTAAATATTTACCTAAAATAAAATTGTATTTCACAATACACCTTTTAAGTTTTTCAATATTAACATTTAATTGATTAAAAATGATTTTGTGTTAATAAATTTTATTTTTTAAACTATTTCATGGGAAGCCATATTATATTGACATGAACCTAGTTCTCCATTCTATTGGTTATTTTTAGATCTTTTTTAATTCATCTCAAGTGTCTAAAAAATTTATGGATTATGATATTGGTGGGACGTATATTTACCTTTGATGAATTCGACAAAGGCTTATGTATCGTGAAAAAACAATTATTTGAATCCTTTTTATGATTAGATAAATTCACAATGTGTGAGTGTTATGGTTATTAGAACTACTCATACTTTTGGGTAAGAATTGGTTGGAATGTATCTAGATTCACAAAAGTAAGAGCTACTAAATTTATGATTATTATTATTTCATTTATATATTCCAAATATCGTGTTATATAATTTATGATTTAATTTTCATTCCATCTTAGAAGTGATATAATTTGGGATAATATTCCCACATTTATTTCTTAGGGATAAAAATTCTGGATTTATGTACTTTTTAATAAGATATTTCTTCACATTAATGTTTTATAAAATGTTTATAATATAAGCATTATGGACATTAAATTTTTATCTTTTACTAAGATTTTGATCTCACCCCTTATTATGTATCCCCTTACACAAGGTGTAAACATTAGAAAATTATTTATTAATTTGATGATTTTCTTATGTGGGAAGTTTATTGGATATGTGGAAGACTGCTTTTGGATTAAGAAAAATCTATTATCATGTATAAAATGTATATTTGTTAAAGATTGACGGACTTTTTAGTAAAGTTTTTATCTTAATTATCTAAATATAAAAACCTAAAAGGTATTGTGAATGTTTTGTAATGAAATGGTATCATTATGACATGTAATTACTAAATGATTAGGTCTACAATTTTATAGTCAGTATTTAGTATGTGTTGAGATAACTATGCAGACTAGGGTTATAATAGTTTTGGTTGAAATGGTTGTCAGTAACATCATTAACGATAGAGATGATTTTTACAATTATGAAGTTGTAGATAATTCTTTATATTAGTGGAGGATGTATTCTGTGGATTAGAAATATAGAATTTTAGTGAAACCCATAGGGATAAATCTAAGGGGTTTTTTTTACATTTTTGATAAAATCATGAAATTTAGGTATCGTATTTAGATTATGTTGTTTTCCAATAAATTAAATCCCTTTTTGTATATTAAATGTGGTTATATTCTCTTTTAAATAAGTATCGGGTGGTAAAATCCATGAAAAGGATTTATTGTGTATTAACTCAATTACCACATGGTGCATAACAGATTCCTAACTTCACAACTAGTTGGATACTCCTGGAGGATATGTTTTGGTCAATTATTT
>CAUJRU010002469.1:0-75853 GCA_963277665.1 Viscum album | reverse complement strand
CGACCAACAGGCGGTGGCAACTGGAGGCTGTGACTAGACCGGGCTGCGGCGGAGGAGGACCATCACCATTGTACCGGCCGCGTGGGGAAAACCACGGCCCACAAGTGCGGGCCTCTCGGGTGAAGAAGAACTGGCTGGCTAAATCCAGCCGGGCAAAAGGAACTACGGAGCCCCTATGGCACCGCGCTGCGGAGGAGGTGCCGCCCGCATCTGTGGGATGCTTGCCGAGCCGAACCAGCCGGCCGTAGTCAGCCGGGTAGAAGACTGTGGTGCCCTCGTGGCACTGCACTATAGAGGAACTGCGGTCCACGCTGGGCGGACCGCTTCGGCGGGCAAGTCGGCCGGCTGCCTGCCGGCCGAGCTGCAGGAAACCGCAGCGCCTAAGGGCACCGCGTGCAAAGGATCAATGGACCACTTTGCGGGACACTAACGCCAAAGAATACAACCAAATTTGGCCGGATGTGTGGGATAGGTGGCAACGCTCAGCGCCGCCGTTTCAAAAAACCGAGGGGGGGGGGGGGGGGGGCGCTCCGCTCGGCCAGCAGGCCGAGCCGCGGCCCGCTGCGGGCCAAACCGACCTCGCGCGGGCCGGTCCACCCTCACGCGGGCCTGTACAAAGCACCAGGACAGGCCACACCCCACCAGGCCGAGACGACCCCCCAGCTGGGTTGGACCTGCTGAGCTAGAACGTGCCGACCCACCAGCCCACTGTGCTTGACAGGCCGGTGATGTTTCTCTTAAACGCGAATAAAATTCAGACCGTGTGTCCGATCGACCCACCGTCTATGGAACTGAGACCTTTTCAATGAGACAGTGCTTTTGAGATACTCTAAGTGGGTTCTGGATGAATT
Source organism: Viscum album (assembly GCA_963277665.1). Classification (NCBI taxonomy): domain Eukaryota; kingdom Viridiplantae; phylum Streptophyta; class Magnoliopsida; order Santalales; family Viscaceae; genus Viscum; species Viscum album. The sequence goes on along the minus strand of CAUJRU010002469.1, from coordinate 75,002 downwards.
TGGAAAATGGTCGGGTTTGGAATGAGCATAATTCCAACTGGGCCCCTGGAATAGAAAAGCTAATAACTCTCTGACCGGGCGTCTGATTGACGCCCCATCTGTCGCATTGGGTTTTAGTTGATGAGACAGAACTTTGGGATACATCAAATATAGACATTGTGATAGTTGATGTATTGACCAATTTTCTCAAGGAAGCGGACCCTCCCAGAATCGAGCGTGCTGTGTGCGAGAACCATAGTGCTGGCTGCGACCGCGACGACTACTGTACTGGAATCCTTTATGGGTTTGACAACGATGACTACTATACTGGAATCCTCTGTGGGTTCGAAAATGAAGAATACTATACTGGGATCCTTCGTGGGTTCGACAACGATAACTACTGTTCTTATATCCTATGTGGGTCTGGCTGTATGACCTCTGTACTTGTATCCTATGTGGGTCCGACAGAGTAGCTGTTCTTGTATACTGTGTGGGTCTGATAGCTTAGCTGGTCTTGTATCTTGAGCGGGTCTGACAGCTCAGATGTAACAGCGGTGAATACTGTTCTTGTATCCTATGTGGGTCCAGCAGTATGACCTTTGTACTTTTATCCTGTGTGGGTATGACAGAGTAGAAGGTCTTTTATCCTGTGCGGGTCTGACAACTTAGCTTGTCTTGTATCCTGTGTGGGTCCGAAAACATAGATTAATCACTGACTACATCTGATCATCCCTATATCTATACAAAATATGTATACCTGTGTGATCTGAGTCTTGAATTTCAATCATTATCTTCGATGTGATTGACTTTACTTCCTGTGTGGACTGGTTTGTGCTTGGGTTTGAGAGTTGGAGATGAACTGAGATTGATAACTTAGGTATATGTATGGGTATATACCTAAGTAGGGTGGTTTGAAACTTTATGATGGTATCTTTCCTTTTGTGGTTTATCCTTCGTATATTTTGGGAGACCATCGAGGGTCTCGACGTCCCTTCTGAGTATCATTATACTCACCCCTCTGCAGATTCCACCAGCCACACTAGCGGATGGTGCACGCCGACAGAGCGCGTTGCAAGAGTTCTAGTGGAAAAGGCATCTGAGGTTTCGATGTGAGACAAATTACCAGGCAGTATAGGATTGGATGTAGGCGATTACTAGAGTTTTCTGCCTAGTTGAAGAACTAATAGAGAAGATGTTGATCTTATCTACTAATCTTTCTCTGTGAGTGACCATGAGGATGGTCCGCATAATGATGATGTTTCGGTACTTGGACCATTTTCCGAGATGGTACCTTCGGGCAGTGTGCCATCCATATCACTGCCCGTTGGTCAACAGACACTACCGGTAGTATTGGTAGAGGAAACTTATAGGCTTAGTGCCTTACATGTGTTTCAGCACCAGATATCCCTCATGTTCCGAGGTGAGCCCGACCCACAGGCGGCTGAGGACTGGCTTGAGGAGGTGGTTGAGAGTTTTCTAGATCTTATACAGCTCTAGCAGGATGATGTGTCGGTAGGTGAGTATTCATCTAAGAAAACCGATCCTTCCTGGTACTCGATGAATCTGATTCGATCAGTGCTTTAAAGCTATGAACTCTTAGTGAGGTGTGTTGAAGGATATCTGAGTCAACACTTTTTCTTATATACATTCCTACTTATGTTAGGGTGCTAGATAAAACATTTTTGATTGAATGTTCTTTTGATGAGCGAATACAACCAGTGAATGTTAACGATTGGAAAGCATGAAACTGGAATCCGTCTTAGTGACTTTAGCATGTAAAATGTTTCGAGAAGAGGAGGTGTTAAGGACAGATGAATCTATAGGGCAGCAGACGTGGAAGTAGATCTAGGAGGGCAGCATGAGATGGTGAACATTTCTACATGTTACAACCACCCACCTTTGAAGTCCCTGGTCGGCTCATAGAGCAGAAGGGCATTAGAAGAGGCTAGCTGCATGTGGTCAAGGGGTTTGACCCAAAGGCTCTAAAAAATATTTGAGGTACGGTTTGTGTCTACTACTAGTTGTCGTATCTATAGACATAGGTACCAATCATTCCTTTCTTCCATGACTCTTGTCCCATACTTAGAGTTTCCGGTTAAGCCGTTGACTTGACCCTCATGTCTGGAGATACCATTGGGAGGAGGCTCGATAATCACACTTACGCCGAAGGTGTAATCTAACCCTTTAGGTGAGAGTTTTGGTTGGAACCTCTTGGTGGCAGCATTGAGGTCTTACAACGTTAGTTTGGGTATGGACTGGGTAACCCCAGTTCATACTCAGATTTACTGTATTGGGAAAAAAGGTTGTGGATTATCTACAATGTTGGGATGGGGTTTTCCTTGGTCAGAAAAATGGAAAATCCAAGAAGAACAGGACGGAATCATGCATAAGAGGGTGCAGTCGATCACTCTTGAGTCGGCCTTACATACCTTTGTGCCAGACTTCTCCAGATTTTTAGCACCACTATCATATTTGATGAAGAAGGGGCAACCCTTCGTATAGTTAGAGAGATGCCAGCCGAGCTTTCAGGAGGTGAGGAAGAGGTTGACTAGTGCGCCCATCTTGAGGCTACCAGAGGAGAGTGTTGGGTCTGTAGTTTACTGCGATGCATCAGAGACCAGACTCGGGTGTGTCCTGATGCAGGAGAGAGCAGTGATCACATATTGTTCTTGGCAGTTGAGATTGCATGAGAATAACTACGCTACCCATGACCTGGAGTTAGCAGCAGTGGTCTTCAAATTGAATTTGTGGCGGCACTATCTTTTTGGAAAATGTTTTACCATATACTCCGACCACCAGAGTCTCAGGTACATCTTCTCGCAGAAGGACCTGCACCAGAGATAACAACGATGGCTCGAGTTCCTCCAGGACTATGAATTTGAGATATTCTGTACTCCTGGGAAGGGGAGCATTGTAGAGGATGCTCTCAGCGGAAGATCAGGCATTTAGCTATTAGGAAAGGCGACAGAGAAGCTGGCATCATTGCAGATATCTTTTGTGGGTAGAGATGGAGTATCCTTTCTTCAGTTTCTCATAGTAACTACTCCACTTTTTCAGCGAATTAGTGTGACACAATGTGGGGACTTTGACTATGAGACACAACGTTCTCTGATATCCTCAGGGTAGGCACCAGATGGAATTTTTAAAGGTGGGGAACACGTCATCCTCTTCAGAGGATGTACCATGGTACCAGTTTCATTATAGGTGGAAGTGTTGAGGGATTTTCACACTTCCTCTATAGCGGTACATCCAGGAGTTCTGAAGATGTATTAGGACTTATAAGATAGAACTAGTGGCCGGGTATGAATAAGGCTATAGTAGAGATTATATCACAGTTCCTCACTTTTCATCAGGTGATAGCGGAGCACCAGGTACTAGCAGGCCAGGTACAACCCTTAGAGGTCCCAGAGTGGAAGTGGGATGGAATATCCATGGATTTCGTGATGTGGCTACAACGTACATCCATAGGACACGACTCTATCTGGGTGATCGTCGACCAACTCACCAAGTCGGCCCACTTTCTACTGATCAGAGAGTAGGGATCAGTAGAGAGCTTGGGACGCCTCTACGTTTAGGAGATCGTACGACTTCAGGGTGTGCCATCGACTATTGTCCCTGATCGGGATGCATGATTTACTTCTCAGCATTATAAGGGGTTGCAGGAGGCATTTAAGACGCAACTACGACTGAGCACTGCCTTCCATCCTCAGATAGATGGCCAAACTGAGGGGACCATTTAGACTCTAGAGGAAATGTTTTGTGAAAGTTTCCTTGACTTTGGTTGTAGCTGGGAGGATCACTTACCCTTGGTGGAGTTTGCGTACAACAACAATTACTACTCCACTATCTGGATGACCCCTTACGAGGCACTGTACGACCAATCTTTTAGATCACCTATATGCTAGACTAACCCAAGGTAGTCAACACTTGTAGAACTAGAGATGGATTAGGCTATGAAAAAGAATGGGCAGATCATCCAGGAGCGGATGAGGACAACACAGAGCAGACAGACGTCCTATGCTGATAGAAGATGGAGACCACTAGTGTTTGAGGATGGTGACCACGTCTTCCTATGAGTCTCACCTAGATGGGGTCTACGGATATTTGGCTGAGGTGACAAGTTATCTCCATGATTCATCGGACCTTTCCAGGTTCACAGTAGAGTAGGTGAGGTGGATTACCACCTAACACTTCAACCTCAGATGCATCAGGTGCACGACGTCTTCCACTTATCTCAACTGAGGAGATATGTGCACGAGCCATCCCAAATCATCGACCACGGGGAGCTGGACATCGATGATGGGGTGACATTCATGGAGGTCCTAGTGGAGATCGAGGATCGACAGAAGTGGGTCCTACATGGATGGTCTATTCCTCTGGTGCGCATTCGCTGGCAGCACAAGAACCTCCAGGAGAGCACTTGCGAGCGGGAGGCTTAGATGCATGCTCAGTAATCTATTTGTTTCCCTAGTGTGTTTTAGCTTTACATGGATGTAAAGCCCTAAGGTGGGGGTAATGTAAAGACCCATACATTTCATGGAAAATATTATCTTAAATTTTTTGGAATTTTATGAGTTCGCAGTTTCTAACGACACCTAATTCTGAGGCCCGGTGTGCCCGGAATCAAATTCTGATGTTTTGTTCAGGTGTGTTCAGTAAACGTACGTATGGGTTTTTCTATCTTTTGAACCGGTGCTCAGAATTGAAATCCGAGGACACCAATGAACTCGCAGCGCCGATATTCTTTTAAGGCGACCTTTACCGTAGTTGCATTTTATACAGGATAGAAGTTATAATTTGGGGATTCCTTATAAATTAAATTAAATAAATTTGTTGTGTTACACAATTTTATTTTTAAAGGGTGGTAACTTTCTCCAAAGAGGAGTTTGTGGTGGGGCCCACACCCCACATAACCACCCATGAAAGGAAAATCGTGTGGTGGGCCCCACAAGAACCCAATCTCTTCAAATCCCCAAGAAACCCCCCGTAAACCCATAAGCTTCCAAATCCCCTCTTTTAATGTTGAACTCTCCACTTCCCACTTGTTGTCATTAATATGCCAACACCATTAATTAATTAATTTTACTCCAGAATTAATTAATTAATTTAAGTGTTAGAATTTTGAAGACATTATGCCAACTTTAAATAAGTGAAGCCTTTCCTTTATTTGGGGATGGCATAATCGTTGGAAGGCCTTTGGAGGATTTGATAGGAGGTGTTCTTCCCACGAAGAACACAGAGAACTTCTTGAATGACCTTCCTCTGCCTTAAAGGAGTAGGAGCTGACCGCGAGGAACGTCGACAATGATTCAACCACAGATGCTACCCGACGTCAACAAAATCAATGTCCACCTTCTTTCCGAAACTCGACAACACTCAACGATAAGTTTTGAGGTAGGGGAAATATGGAATTTTTATTTATTCTTACTGTGTATTTTACCCTCGCACCTTGGAGTTTGATTTTGATTGATGGTGATCAAGTTGTTATCAACCAACGTGGAGGGCACATACTGAAAAAACATGGTCTGATATCTCTCTGTTGAACCATGTTTATGTTGGTGATAGTGGCAGAGCTTGAAGGGCATGGTTTCATCACACCGCACCGAAGTAAAGAGGCAACAACCATGAGGTTGCGACAACCGGAGGCCGCAGCCAGTTCAGGCCGCAGCGGTGGAGGACTGGTTCCGTCGCACCGGCTGCATGGGGGAAACTGTGGCCCACAAGCACGAGCCTCTCATCCAAAGAAAAACCCATTGGCTAAAGCCAGTCGGGCTGAAGAAACCATGACGCCCCTTTGGCACTGTGTTGTGGAAGAGGTGCGGCCCACATCCGTGGGCCGCTTGCTGAGCCGAATCAGCAGGCTGTATCTGGCCGAGAAGAAGACCGTGGCACCCCTCGTGGCGTCGCACTGCGGAGGAACCGTGGCCCTTGCTGGGCAGGCCGCTTCGGCGGGCGAACCAGCCGGCTGCCTACCGGCTGGGTTGCTGGAAACCGCGGTGCCTAAGGGCACCGCATAAGGAGGATCAGCGGCCCCCTATGCAGACCGCTCTCACCGGAGAGGACTGACCAGCTTCGACCGTGCGGGCGAGCATGGCGGCCCCGCTCGGCGCCGCCATTTTAGAAAACTGGGGGGGGGGGGGGGCACCCCCCCACTCCGCTCAGCCAGCAGGCCGAGCCGCGGCCCGCTGCGGGCCAGGAAACCCTGGCCTTGGCCGGGCCGCCTACCGCGTGGGTCGGGATGCCCTCGCAGGGGCCGGTCTGCCCTCGTGCAGGCCAGGCCACAGCATTGGGCCGGGCCGCACCCCTCCGGGTCGGGCTGAACCCCCAGCCAGGTCGGACCTTCCGAGCCAGAACGGGCCGACCCACTAGCCCACTGGGCTTGATGGGATGGGCCCATTTCTCTTAAACACGAATAATATCATGACCACGTGTTTGATCGACGCACCGTCTACGGCACTTGGACCCTTGTGACGAGGCGGTCCTTTTGCGATACTCTAAGTGAGTTTTGGACGACTTTGGAAAAAAGATGGGTTTGGAATGAGCGTAATTCCAACCTGGCCCCTGGAATAGAAAAGCCAATAACTCTCAGACCAGGCTTCGGATTGACAAAAAGTCTGTCGTGTTGGATTTTTTTTATGAGATGGAACTTCGGGATATATCAAATATGGAATTTGTGATAGTTGATGTATCTACCCCTTTGATCGAGGAATCAGACACTCCCGAAATCGAGCGTGCTGTGTGCGGGAACCCTAGAGCTGGCTGTGACTGCGACGACTACTGTACTGGAATCCTCAGTGGGTTCGACAGTGACGACTACTATACTGGAATCCTCCAGTGGTTCGACAACAATGACTTCTGTATTGGGATCCTCCATGTGTTCGACAGCGATGACTAATAATCTTATATGCTGTGTGGGTCCGGAAGTATGACCTCTATACTTGTATCCTGTGTCGGTTCGACAGAGTAGCTAGTCTTGTATCCTGTGTGGGTCCGACAGCTTATCTAGTCTTCTATCCTATGTGGGTCTGACAGCTCAGATATAACAGTGATGACTACTGTTCTTGTATCCTGTGTGGGTCCGACAGTATGACCTATATACTTGTATCCTGTGTGGATCCGACAGAGTAGCTGGTCTTGTATCCTATGTGGGTCTGATAGCTTAACTTGTCTTGTATCCTGTGTGGTTCCAACATCTTAGATGAATTAGTGACTACATATGATCATCTCTATCACTATAAAAAAGATGTATACCTGTGTGAGTTGAGTCTTGAATTTCAATCATTATCATCGATGTGATTGACTTTACTTCCTGTATGGACTGGGTTGTGCTTGGGCTCGAGAGTTGGAGCCGAATTGAGATTGATAACTTAGGTATATGTATGGGCATATACCTAACTAGGGTTGTTTGATACTTCGTGATTGTTTCTTTCCTTTGGTGGTTTATCCTTCGTAAATTTTGGGAGACCTTAGGGGGTCTCGGGTTCCCTACTGAGTATCGTTATACTCACCCCTGCACAGGCTATGCTCGAACTTCGTTGTGTTGGATGCAGACGATGGACAGCGTCGACGGAGGCCGAGAGCGATCCAAGACCAGACGGTACCCAGAGGTGGACCCCCCAACAGGACGGTACACAGAGTGTGCTGATAGATGTATATTGTTGAGGTGGAATTACTTACCTACCCTTCAGGTAAGATACTTGGCGGGCATTCCAGGAGCTTCCCTTTTTAGATGTTGTTCCTTTTTCAATTTTACTTGATTTCCTTTGTACCTGTACTTTACTATTGGGCTTGTATTTCTGGCCCCTTTACTTTCAGCACTACTTTCTTTTATACAGTATTCACTTATTGTTTACTTCCTCTTATGTCCTCGGTTGTGTTTGTTTACTTTGATAAAGGCAATGCCTTCCCAACTTAAGAATTTACCCCTTTGGTGCCAGTCGCCATCCCCCGCCCTATGGAAGGCGGGCTTGGGGTAGTCACGGAACGGGCCCCGAGGATGGGTCGTGACAAATAAGAATCCTTACTTTTAAAAAAATTAAACATTCATAGGAAACATGAATTTATAATTTTGAAAGGGATTAAAAATTTGTATCACTTTTCATTGAATATATGGAATGTCAACATTAAATATAATGTATGGAAGTATTTATAATCCTTATTTTCATCTATATATTTAAATTAAAATTTAATGTATAAAATTATAATCTTAATAAACATGAAACTTTTTATAAAATTATTAATATAAAATATTTCTATAAATTTTCTTGGAAAATTAAATAAAAACATTTACCCCAGACCAAGGTTTTAGAAACTCAAAAAGGGGTAATCAAACATAATTTCTCATATATAAATATTTTTTGAAAAATATAAAAAGGTTTAATAAGAAAATTAAAATGAAATTAGATGTTAAAAAATGTTTTACTATTTCAAAAGGGTTATGAGAATAATCATGAAATACATATTTTAAAAATAGAATCTCCCTTACCTTATGGACGTTTGGATTTGGTTAAATATTAGGCAATCTTAATAAAAAGTTCTTTCACATAATTACAATATTTGTAGGACTAATCAATAATATTGGGTAAGAGGGAACTTGGGTCCTAGTTCTTTTCAAAAGAATATGTAATAAACCTTTATATATAGTAGTAATATAATATTAGAACTATATTAATATTGCAAAAAATGTATTATGAAGTTTAATTTTTAGTAGTTTCTTTTTTTAAATATATTTAATGATGTGATCTTGAGATTTATTATAGGAATATCATCCTATATTTCTTGAGGATAGTTTTACTTTTCAACTTATCTTATATGTTTATAATTATTTATTCATCTTTCTGAAAAATATTTGGGTATAAATATATATCCCTTGGAAGTTATTTTTGAAATTGATCAGCTGATGATATTAAAATTTAAAATTGACATATTTTTTGAATTTTTTTCCATGCTCAAAAATGATAAACCCATTTTTTGATATAAACCAAAAAACAATGTTCATGATGGTTCTAATCTTCTAAAAATGGGGGATAATGTATATTGGTAATATATTTCATCATTGCATCCACTTACCTGAGAAGAAATGAGTCAGACCTGAAAATATAAACTAGATTATGATTGATCATAGATGATATATTGGACCTCCAAAAAAAGAATATACTATTTTAAATTACTTTGATAAAGGCCCAATAACTCAATACCAAAAATAAATGTATCTGAATATGACATTACAAGTGAATACACATTATATTTTAATGTTATCAATACATATATTTATATAACCTATTTTTAAAACCTTCAATTATTTTCCCCAAGGCCATGAAAACACCTATTAAAATAATTGAAACCAAGTTAGGATATAATTATATTGAAGATGAAGGAAAAATTGGGGGGAGAAGAATATGAAGGTGTCGTGGGTTTTTTAATAAATTTTGTATGATTTTTAAGGTGAATCCATAATGAGATCGAACATCCCTCATTGATTTGATTAGACAATGATAATATAAATGGTATTTTCTATGATGGTTAAACCATACCAACATACCATGATCCCACATAAAAAAATATCAAGATTTAATTATTCTATATATGATAATCACTTCCATCTATGGATTATGCAAAGGTGGTGGGGAATTGGGACCCACAACAAACCACATACATGACCCTACGGGCTACGCCACCCCATTTTTCTATCCATGAGAACCCATGACCACCTCGTGCACACTAGGTAGGTGTTATACGCCTACCCATTACCACACCCAACTACCATGCAGTAGAGTCGGTCGATTACATCCCACATTATTGACACGTAGGGTCCCACAAATATAGTTGACGTGGTCCTCATCTATCTTATTGTCGGATAATTTTTTTAATATATCAATGTAAATTTTAAATTAATTAAAGTTAAATAAATAAAAACTATATATTATTTTATAGATACATATATATATTTCAAACTTCTAACAAGGAATTTATTAATTATCAATTGATATATAAATATCAGTTATTTAACATATATATATTAATACCAATTGTATTAATGTTAAACATTAATCCTTCAAAATAATGTTCAAAAATTAAAATTTTAGCAGAGGCTTGTGCGTACCATAATCTGATTCATGAGTCATTTATTAAACAAATTTCAATGGTCATTTTCATTCAAGGTTCAAATTATTATCCTATCAATACCCCCATTTAAGAAACATTTGAATAAAGTGAACTCTTTATATTCTAGTTTTCTCACCCTTGAGGATGATTTATGTTTTTCCCCTACTATGCATCATCACTCTCATCCTCCTTATATCATTTATTATTAGGGATAATCTTAATAAAGTGGCCTACAATCTTGGTTTAGTTATGTTTATTGGAGGATGTCATGTCTTGTTACTAATGAATGTTATATGTTTAGTGTTTTGGGATCCTTATTTTAAACCATATGCCCAAAAATATTTTCTTGTATTGATTTTTTTTGTATCGTTATTCCTAAAAAAATAAAACTCTTTTTGGTTCTTATAATACTTATTTATTTATATTATTTATTTCAAATACATAATTATATTAAAATTCTAGGATGTTACACATATTTCATCACTATCTATTCATCCTGGATGTACAAATACATACAGTGATATGAAGGAGTATTTATGGTGGTATGAAAAGAAGAGAGATATTGTATAGTATTAATATCAATGATAGGTATTTTAGAAAATTAAGACTAATAGACATAAGTTTTAGATAATTTGAAATACCTTATCTATTACGTAATAGAAATGGGAAACTATCACTGTAATTTTTTCCGGACTCCAAAAAACTTCTAAACACCATAAAGCTATTCGGGTATTAGTTTATCACCTTAAAATATTATCTCACATTATTACTACTGGGGAAGAAATGTATATGGATAATATTTATAGGAAATAAATTATGTAATTATTTTGGATGCCTACAGTATCATATTATATTGTATCTAATCTGGATTTGAGGATTACCTTGAAGTTCTAAAAAAGCATCGGTAAGCCCTTGATTCAATGTTGTGTGTTTGCACCATTTATCATCCTCAGTCAGATGGTGAGACTAAGAGAACATTTTAAACCATAGAGGATATATTTAGATCTTGTTTCATATATTACAAATGTTTTTGGGATTAACACTTTCATGTATTCATGTTTTCTTACAACAATAACTTTCTATCAATCATTATGCTTGTTCCTTATGATGAAATCAATGGAAAATGTATAAAAAACAAAATTAGGGGAAGAAGTTGGATAAATAAATATATTGGGACTTAATCTAGCATAGGAAATGGAAGATGAAGTCAAATTAATTTAGAAACATATCGAGGTTGCTCAAAGATATCAAAATCGTTATGTTGATAGTCATCAGTGGGATATAGAATTTGTTGTCGGTGAGAAGGTTCTTCTGTGAACTTCTACATTGAATAATGTTATGAGATTAAGGGAGAAAAAAATTATTTTTAAGAATATTATTCCCTTTTAGATTAATGATTATGTAGGGATAATGTATTATTTCAAGGGATTTCCACCCAAACTCTCTAAAGCTCATAATGGGTTCAATGCATCTCTTCTAAGGAAGTACAGACCTAATCCTTCACATTTACTAAACTAAAAGTTTATACCACTAGATCATGATATATATTTTGAAGAATAGTACTCCACTAATCTTGATCACACATAGAATATTCTATGAAACAGTACCACCAACCTAGTCAATTTTGTTTTTTGGGGAAACCTCCAATTTGAGGATGCTATATGGGAACCTGAGGATATGATGTGGTAGAAGAATTCTCATATGTTTGAATCAGAGTGATGTAATTTGAAAGGAGAAATTTTTTAAGGGGGTATAATTTAAAATTTATATTTTTTATTAAATATTTTGTTTTTTTGTTAAATTTCATTGATAGCTTTTGTTATACACAACACTGAGTTTAAATGATCGATGATATATTATTAAAATTTTATAATTTTACATTCGAGTTATAATATATATTTTAAATTAGTAGGTATGAATAGTAATAAGTAAATTAAGAAAATTATTTGAATTAACCATGTATTAAATAAATCCATTTCTTATCAATTGAATATAAATGAAAAGGAACATCTTTTGAAAGTAAAATAAATTTTTTTCTAAAAAAATATTTTTATGTGTTCAATGTTTTTTTATCATAATTAATCTCTAATGGTGAATAATTTTAATGAAATTTATATATGATATGTTCAATAAAATATTTTATCATTTAGGTAATATTTTTTTCTTGTCATGTATTAATTATAAATCATGATTTATGCTTAAAAACTCTATTTTTCTAAAATGTAATTCACAGTGTTTTGCAATTATTTTAAATTAAATTTTTATTTTTTGAAAATATATATGAAAAATTATCTTATTTTTTAAGTCATTTTTTTTGAAATTATTTTACAGTGAATTTTTTTAGAATTTTCAAAAAAGAATAATTTTTTTATGAATAGTGAAAAACATTGATTTTTATTTAAAATTGATTTTTTATTTACTAATTTCTAAGTCCCATTTTTAAAAAATTTGATTAATAGTAAAATTATATATATTAAATTATTATTAATCCAATTTATCTAATTGTAATTAATGTTATGTTGAATTTTGATATAATGAGTATTTATACAAAATGAAACATTTTCTATGGAAGATCGCTTTTCATTGTGTATGTGGGTTTAACATTAAATTTAATTGTATAAAGTAAAAAAATTAAATTAAATTTAATGTATTACATACGTAGAAACATAATATATAATATTTGGTAATAAGTTCAACATAATTTTTGATCTAATGAACAGTAGAAATAGTAAAAATAAATTATAACAGTTAAGGTTAAACCGGGGTTTTGGACGTTACATGCAGTTATGATCAACTACATTTTACACACACATAGGATTTTTATTTGATAAATTTTATTGGATATTTAAAATCATTATTTCTATATTATCTAATAATTATCATTTTACTTTTAGGATTAATGATAAATTACCTATGTTAAAAAAACTAGTTGCTTTGGTGAAGACTAAAATTGTAATAGTGGGTAACCCTAGAGGTAAACTGAATAAAATGTTTAAAAATGTTTCATTTTAGTGTTGGAGGTATAAATATACATTATTTTAGCAACACATCATTATTTATCAATTTTTGAGGCACTTGGTTAGTGGCAGACTTTCAATTGTTGAATAGTTTTGGGTTTTTACAAAAATGCTACTCCTCACATATAAAAGGAAACATCTTATACACTTTTATTGAAAATTAAAAGGCCACTTTTTTTTAAAATAACATACTGAATATCTTCCTTACATAATTTACCACATCCTATAATCCTTTTACTGATTATAAAAAAAAAACCTATTAGGGCTTTTAGTGCAATCATAAAGATGTTTTCTGAAAAAGAAGTATCATTATTAACCACACATTTTCATTTTATTAATGCCTATAAAACATTTAAATATTTTTTATATATGATGAAATAATAACAAAATTATCAATTATTTAATAAAATTTTTTTTTTAATGGTATAACCTCTATACATATCCAATTTCATCAAATGGGAAATGAAAGCATTGATCGTGTGTGTGTTGGACTACAACCACCCAAACCTATGTAATTCATTTTCCATCACTGCCTATCATGACTAGATATAATTATGGACCTATATTATATATATTTTATTTATGAAATAATTACACTAATCTATTTAAAATATCATTTATTTGTTCTTGAATTCCAATACTCTAAAAAATGGTAACGGCTCTTATGTGTTTGTATGGACTAACGCGTCTTTAAGCAATGTGACACATTTGTTTTTGAAATGGATGGAGATATATATAAATTTAGATAATATATATTTAATATATTATGTGAAAACTAATTTTTTTATTCTTAATTATAATTTATATTTATTTTGATTCATCTGTCAAAAAATGAAGACATCATTCACACATACAAACGACCTATTCTTTCCATGGATGATGTAATTCATTTTTAGGTCTCTAAATTATAAGGATTAATATAAACAAGTATATGATAGATATATTTGATATATATAATGATTATAATTATGGATAATATGTTACCATAATCAATTTATAAGGACTAAAACTATTGAACCAAATCATCCATGAAAAATGAAGTAAATATCACATTAGATTGTGATTATAATAACGAACTATTAACAAATGGGTGTTAAATGGTAATAAGTAAGTAATATATGGTATGATAAATATGATTATGGTTATGAAATAGAGGTATAATATATATATATATATATTGTATATGAGGTTTTAATATGTTTGAAGGAAGCCATACCCATGGTAAGGGATTTTCGTCACACTTTTATTTCCATGGAACGCATGACATACTCACCACTTGATTATTTTATGTGGTTTATATACCACCCTTGAATGTATTATAGAATTATTTTAATTAATATTATTTTTTATTTATATCTATATAAGGTTATTTCTAAAATGTGGATAATTATTTAAAACATACTAAAGTGGTAAGGGTTTTATATTATGATATCATTGTTTATCAGTATTGTTTATAATTATTATTTTGATGATGAAATTATGTGATATATCTCTTAAGAAACTCATTATTTTTATTTTACCTTGATTATTTCATGAAATTACATTTTTTAAACTCATATTTCTCTCTTAACGTTCTTAATAATCTTAAAAAAACATTTTTAAAGAAAAATGACTTTATTTCTCTATTCGGTCAAAAATCCTTCTTCCATAACCATATTTTATAAAAATAATTTTTATAATTTTTATAATATTACGATATAATCGATTAAACTATTTTTTAACAATGTTTTAATTTTTTAAAAATAGTTTAAAATGAATATTCTTGGGATTTTCCATTTTAATTTTTACAAACAATTTGAATTGAATCATTATTTTAACATATATGACTTAAACATAACATTACTATAATATGAAAAATCGATTCATTAAAGATTATATAAAATGTCTGAAAGGGTAAATTCAAATAAAATTAATTTTTTAATATTTAGAATAATCATAGATTTTAAATCTATTATTAAAAAGAGGAAATGATATTTTTCTCATTAAATTTTCATGTGATATTTTCAAAATAATTTTATCTCTAAGATGGAGTCCTTTGATATTTACTGATTTTTAATAGGGATATGATCCAATAATACCATAATAATTATTTATCATGGCAGTTTCTGATATTGATTACATGATTTTTTGGAAACCAACTCCTCTACATGGGTTATAGAGTGTTTAATTGATGAAATGTTTATGGAAACTATTTATTTTCCATGGGTTATTTAATGATGGAAGGTTTATGAACCTTGTATTTTCCATGGGCTATGATATAATGATTATTTAATATTTATTGGAGAAAATCTGTATTTTTTATTATTATGTGATGGGTGGTATTGAAATTATATATCCCTAAAATTCATTGGGTAAAGATGGATACCCAATGAGACAAACAAGACAAGAATGAGGAGTGAACTCAGTTCAATAAGAGGCTCTACCCATTATAATATCCTTGGTTAACCTTGACTATTAATATAGTATATGGTGTGAACCCATTCCTTGATAATATTCTTATCATTAATCCATGATTGTTAATGACATTATTTTATATGCTTATATTAGTATTAGAAATTCATATCTTTTGCAAATGTTATACTCTCATGTATTATTTTATTTTATTCTTTTATGATTCATGTATTATAAACTACCAATGTTTATTCCACGATTCAATAATATGATCTTGGATATGTAGGGTACAATTTTCCCTATGTTATTCTCAGGGTCTCATAATCTTATCCCCATTTTATGTTGATACATCTTTTATTTATGATTTCTGAGGATCTGATCTCACCCTTTGTTGTGTTTTCATTACACAGGTTATGTATAAATGTATTAAGTATGATATGTATATGAAAGATTATAATTATGATGAACTATGTGGGAGATGTTATATATATATATTATAAACTAGTTTTTTATTTATCTAGGTTTCCACAAAAATTAGAACAATATGACTCTAGTATGGATCATTGTTTTATATAATAAGATGTAATATATATATATATATATATATATATATATGAAAATTATCACTCACTAAATGTAAAGTATCAAACATGTCCCATGGAACTCAAATATAATAATTAAATCCTTATATTCTTATAACAATTCAAGTCACAACACCATGAAGGATAAAATTACAAATGGAATATTAAATAAAATGAATATTGAGAGTATCATGATAAAAATAATTAAAATTAAATTATATACTATAAAAAAAAAATTTATTGATTATGAGAAATAATTCCCAATGGGTGAAAATTATGGCATGAAACCCTTACTAGAAACATAATATTTTAGTTAATAATAATTTGATAATGTGGTTAAAAATAAGAAATGTATAATAATAGAAATTAAAAAGTAAAAATAATACAAATTATTTATTATGTCTAATAAAACACACTTGTAAAAATAGAGCATAATAAGATAGTTTGTAACTCAATAGAAGAAAATAGAGTTAACACAAAACCTTATGGATTTGATAACACTTGAATCAAAAGTCAAATGAAGAATAGAACATTATTTATGTTTTTATATCCCATAAATCTAAGAAAATTAGAGTTAAAGTCCTTAATGAAAATTAATTCAAATTTTAACCATATAAAATGGAAAATGGTTCACAAAATAAAATAATTATCAATGAGTAAGAATCGAGACTAATAATCCCTTACCTTAATTCTCGATTTTCAATAAGCCACTTGAATCACCTGTTTAAAAAATAATTATTTGAATCACCTATTTTAGGAACTTTTTCATATCTGTATCCTTTTACAAACTTCATTTATAATTATTATCTACATGTATAATATTTTTTATTATATATTTTCAATGTAGGGTGTGAGTTATCTTGATACTTTTTAAAATGTTATGTCACTATGGGTTTTTAATTTATTATTTTCCCAAATTTAATCATTACAAGATATTTGTTTTTGTACTGGAATAAATAAATTGTATATATTTATAAATCTATTTTCTCATTACATTTGTTTTTTAGTTATTTTTCATGAAAATAAAATCATTGTTGGCTTATTTTGGTAATTTAAGAAAATGATGTTGATAATTTAATAATTATAAACATAAATAATATAACCAATATAGAACTATAAAAAATCATTAGTTTATTATCATATTATAATCATATTAGTATTTATGTTTCCAAATTCATACATGATAAATTTTTTTATCATTGTTCAAGTTGGTGGTTCGACTAACACATACATGAATGTACCATAATTTGATGAGATAATATGGTTAAAAAATTGTTCATTTTGACATAATATAATTAGCAATAATAATAATAATAATATTTATATGTTTTTATGTATTTTATTAATATATTATTTTATGTGTTTAAATATTTAAAATCAAGATTAAAAAAATGTTACTTCATGGAGGCGGTAGCCCACAGAACACATAGTCAATGTGTTCAATTCCCAAAGAATGAGAGTAAATGAATGTAAATTATAAATTTTATCTTAATATTTATAATTATATTATATATTTCCCTAAAATTTGGAATTAAATCCTTATAACCATTTAAAATAGGAAATAGTGAAAAATTAAAGATGTGGCTTTGTGGATGCGGTTGTCCGCACAACCCATGATAATGATTATTTAGTTTTTATATGTGGATGATATAGAATATATAAGTGTTAATCTATAATATAATAAAACTATAGTATTATAATGCTAATGAGTTCAATATATCACTATGGATATGAATTTTTTAAGTTAATTAATAAGAACAAAAAGATAAGGATTATGTAATACGAACTTTGGGACCCGGAACATTCTCTTAAAGTAATCTAGGAAATAAAGGGATTAGGATGACAAATTTATGCGCTATGATTATGAAAATGAGATCGTTTTATATAAGTAGAAGTATAAAATATTTTCTAGAAGACATATTAATGAGTGTATCAGTTAAATAAAATGGTGGATGTTTCCCATTTTATAGGTGATGAAAATGAATCTTTTATGAACACCCATTATTTTTCAATAACGGAAAACACTATTTAACGGTAGATTGTCATAAATTTGAAAAATAATGGATTATGGAGTGATATTGGGTTGATAAATCCTCAAATAAGTATTTCTACTCATGTTTTAAGCATAATAAAAGTCATTTATTCTTAAATGTAATACATTTACTTTATTTTTTGTTTTTATCAGGGTAACTACTTTTTAACCAAGTGACTTATGTTTCCATAAACATTTAAAAACCCTTATTAATATTTTATTGCGTGATAAAATAAATATAATCTTAATTTCATAAATATTAATTTCTAAAATGGTAAAATTATCATTAAATAAAATAATTTTGTATATAAAAAAGAACTTATTTAGAAAAACGTAATTTTTTAACATTAAATATTATTAATATTATTTTTTATTCATTACCAACTGAGTGAGTGATAATTAATTTAAACATAGAATTAAAAATTATATTAAACTCATTTTTAAGAGAATTGCTTTTTTTATTTGGTAAAAATTACATAATATTAATTAAAGAATGTTTTTAAGATAACATTTTTACCACAATAAAGTTCACTAACATTAATTTTAGTAATCATAATTATATGACCACAATTTAAAATGACCTTACTTCACAAGATGATCATGTTAATATAAAATATGAAATCAATTTTATTGATTTTATTTATAAAGTGATGAAACATAAAATTTTAATATAATATAATAATTTTGTTTTAGAGAAATATATTACTTATGTTTTCAAAAATGACATACATGGGTTTTTATAAATACAAAACAGTAATTTTTAATTATTTTTATGTTTATAAATATATAACATTAACATATTATGGTTTCCAAAAAATATTCATTATTATATTATGATAATGTTGTAAAAGTTATGGGTTTATAAATATGTATATCATTTCACAAATCACCTAAACAATAATTAATTCAGAAAAATCCAAAACATTCATACTGATATATATTTTTTTACATTATATTGATTTTAAACATTTTTTTTATCATATCAGTATTTAATAGTGAGATTTAATACATATAAAAGTATTCTTATAATAAATTAATTTAAATTAATAGTAAACTTTTTCAATAATTATTTTTTTTATAAAATATATTATTTAAAAATGTCAACAACATTACAAAACATCGGTGTACCTATTTGATACATGTATATGTGACGACCTATTTCAATGACTATATTTTGAGTGACCATAATTTCAAATTCTAGAATTCATTCTTATATATAGTATTACTATATTTCATCATTATATTCACACTTTTATGTCACACTTCTCATTTCATTATTTGTCATTTTATTTATTACAATATTTTTACACATTCTATGATGTTCTTCCACATTTTTTTCTTTTTCTATTTGTAATACTCATGTTTGAATATAATCAATATTTTTCTTTGTTTCAATGATTTTTTCCATTTTCTAATTATTTTTCCCTATAAATTTACACACAATAAATGGTTATATTCATTCTGGGTGAGTAATAAACCATTATGTATAATACTTAGTTTTATTAGCTTTTTTAATGTTTCATCCCAATTAAATATATCAAAGTTTCTTATTTTTTGATGTCTCATGTAAGAAAATCTATCAGACAAATTAGGTTATAAAGTAAATATAATATATAATCATTAATTATAGGGTGTTACATTCTCGCTATAAATGAACTATATCTACATAATTTTTTATTCTTTGTCTCTATGGAGAATAATTGAGTGCATCCATAACTTGGGAAAAATCCAATGTTTAATTTACAATGAGATATAGAACATAATATTTTTGATGATTAGTAACTCATGATTGGGTATCGAGACCAATATAGTTAAATTAATTTCCATCAGATGTTCATAGACAATATCGAGAGATGATCATGGGCCAGTTTATGATATGAGGTAACATTTCTCAATATTAAAATAGATACGGTACCTTTGAAAGTATAGTTAATCTATTCCTAATATGATATCAAATTAAAAAGAAAAACTACATTCATAAGAAGTAACATCCTATAATTATTGACAAATATTTTTTAATAATTATACCACTATGTGTTTTTATTTATAAATAAAATTTTGATAGATGGTTAAAATATACATGTCATAAAAATTATCAAAATAATATTGAAAAATCATCATCCTCTTCGATAATTATTATTCGGTAGTATTTTCCTTATTCCCATATTCTATGAGGTTCTTGATGAATAATTCAATGTGTACCATTTGATTAATTCATTTATTTTTAGAGTGCCCAATTTCATTTCAATTGAAGCAATGAATTCTAATTGGTTCTCTCTTCCCCTGTACCCATAAGATTGATGAGCTTTATTTCCATGATTATAGCAAACTACTCTTCCCATGAAGCAAATACTAGGGTGTTTCTTCCCATATTTTTAATACATAGAAAATCATGGCTTCTACATTAAATCACATTTATCAATCGAACCTCCAATAAAATCTGCATTTCTCTAATTTAGTTTATTTCATGATTATTCTATGTTCATGTTGTTAATCATAATTTTTTATTGTCAGTTTTTCATAATCACAAGATTTTTCACTCCAACTCTTTTTAAATTTTGTTTCACATTAGGATAGTCTCAAAATTTTCCATGGAAACCATTATCAACATAGATCCTTCAGTATATGTCCATTACTAAAACCAAAAGGAGATATATGTGTGTGATTAACACTATAAGAGAAAAATTGTATGATAATTACACTAAAAAAATTAACAAATTTCCCATTACTTGACATTATTACATGAGTATTCCATTAATCTTAAATCACTCATAACTGAATTATGTTTCTTATGTTGGGTTCTCTCATATTCCATAACCTAATTATATAACATAATAAATCTTACTTAATAGATTGTAAAGAAATATGATAGACCAAATCATATCCCCTAAGTGTGTCAAACCATTTGTGTAGTTATTCCATGTTTTCATCCACTAGGTGATTATTGAGTTAATCCCCAAAAATCCATTTTCAAGGTTATCACACCAATGTATATATTTTTAAATTGCCTGAATAAAATTGTAATATATAGACTGGGACCTGATTTCTATGTAGTCCATGCAATATCTAGTTTACCCAAAATTTACGATGTTATTCTATATATAGACATATATATTTGATTATCCATATGGATTTTACAAATGTAATCTTATCCAAATCCTTAAATAATATAAATTATCTAATTATACCTCAACCCATCCTAAAGGGTTATCTATAACTTAAAAGATATGATAAACAATAATTTATCAAAAATTAAATTATCATCCACTAACATTATAAACATTATTGTTATCCAAAACCTAATTTGATACCAACTATGATGCCCCAAACCCACACTCACAAAATATATGGTGAATAAACACATTTTTTTACATTCCAAATTTAAAACAAAGAAATGAATCCCAATTTTAACAATTAATATTTAAAATACAACAATAAAATATTAAGTTGTATATATTCAAATGGAATTTTTGTTTTAGTGATTTAGAGAGTTTGAAAAAAATGTTTAACTAATTATTCCCATTTATATATCATAAAATGGATATTTTTTGCTATTATATAGGAAACTACTATATCCATAAAAATAATGTAATATTTCTCACAAAATTCACAAGAAAAGATATTATGGTAGACATATAATTTATATTACATTTATTTATAAACATGGGAAATTAAAACATATGTAGGGGTGAGGAAAAAATATTAGTATGAGAAAAAATAATTGACTACAATGATATATCATAAGTGATCAAAGGATGATCATAAATAATATTTCATGAATAGATAATAAAAATAATTTCGTAATCAAAAGAAACTATGAGCATAACATATTTTTGTTTAACAATCCAATAAATAAACACATGTATAATAAAAAAGGTTCCTTAACAACCAATATAATAATGTTGAATATCTAATTCCATTACCTAAGATAAGAAATCATTATCGTAGACACCATGATATTTCCATCAAGGACATGTGTTTAAGAAATATGTTTATCTGAGTAGGTATACACCAAAATACTCAAGCTTGTTTATCTCATGGAACTATTAATGCATATTGGGGCTATATAATACCAAGACCCACCCCTTAATTCTTTAAGTCCAATTTATTCACTATTTAAAAGATATGAATATCAATACAATACATAATCATAATTTCATAGTAATTAGTAAACATCTATATTAAAATACAAATAGAAGGAACGCCAATACTCTACTCATAAATAATTGGGATAACATGTACATAATACATTTGGAGAATGAAGGTGGATAGTGAAACAATATATAATCAATATTTTTCTATTATACACAATCATCTATATTAATATATCTAGTAAACAGATATTTAATATTTCCCTAATCAATAAATTGATTAGAATTCCACACATGAATCTATCAATCCAGAACCATATAAAATAACGATATATGATTGTGTAAATAATATTCAAAATCTATCAATGTATAGAATCTGGGTGAACACCCTTCAATAACATGATGGAAATATAGTGTGTTTGTAAAGGAATGATATTGGATAAAAAATATACGTATAACAAAGGATGGTTGGGAAATACAAATAAAATGATGGATTTATGAATGTTTAGTCCCCAAAAAATAGTATGATAGGATTTAAAAGTTTATCCATGACCAATATATGCCCCACAAATAGGAAATCTGTGGTGAATACAAATAATATCTCAGTGAAGTAATATTCAGATGAAAAAACCTTATGGTAATGGTAATATAAGTATAAAAAGAACAAAATAACAATATAATGAAATAGAAAAATAATTAAATAAATGATATTTTTATAGTTTAATGAAATAACTAATTTAATAGACTATATAAATGAATAAAAGTTTTCTAATATCAATCATGTCTTGTAGATTTGAAAATGAGAAAAAAAAACTCCTTATAACCTTATCAACGTTCAAGTCAGAACCCCTTGAATGATATAATTTCAAATGGAATAGTGTATACCATGATTAATGATAGGATGAAGATACAAATTTTTAATTGGTTGTTATAAACACCATAAAAAGTTAAAAAAATGGTGTATAATAAGAATTATTCCTCTGGGGGTGAAAATTGAGACAAGAAACCAATACATGTAACCTAATATTTGATGTAATAAAAAATATAATAAGGTTGTAAGGAATAATTATAGAACCCCAAAAAATAACGATAGAATAAAAATAAAATTATTAATTAGTTTGAAAAAATCATTCATGTAATTTTAAAATTCAAAAATAATTTTTGTAGCACAAGGAAAGAAAAAAAGGTTAACACAAACCCTTTAGGCTTTGGTTAAACATGAATCAAATTATGAATAGTGAAAAGGAACTAAATATGGATTTTTTAATCCAATAATTTAGATAATAAATATAGTAATAGGATCTAATGAAATTTATATCAAAATAACCACTTATTAAAGGAAAAATAGTTCAAAAAATACTACATGTCTCAAAGAGTAAGAATTAAGATCAAGGATCCATTACCTTAATTCTTAAAATCCCCTAAATTGATTAAATCTCATATCTAAAAAAAACTATATTAATAAACATTTTTTGATCTGTATTCATTTTTATAAAGTTTCATAAACATCATTTATTATTATTTTATGCAAGTTTATTAGTTAGTTGTGATCTATTATCAATATTAATTGTGGGTTATCTTGATCATTTTCAACATGTTTTATAAAATAGGTGTTTTTATTTAATATTTCACAAAATTTCATTACTAAAAGATCATTTAACATACAGAAATTGATAAATTATATTTATTTAAAAAATAATTATCACATTTCATTAGTGTTTTAGTTATGTTTCATGAAATTGAATTATGTTTCGGATTATTTGTGAAATTTTAGTAATTAAGTAGGATATTTTAATAATATGTTATATACATAATATAACCACTAAAATAATATTAAACAATAAAAAATTTATTATTAAATTATAATAATTTTATTATTTCGGTTACCATTTTATCCACAAAATAATTTTATATCATTTTTATGTAGGACGATAGACTAAACTTACCATAAGTAAATGTATGAGTATGGTTAATAAACTTTTATTTTTACATAATATCATTATGATAGAAGAAGAATAATTTTATGCATATTTTCCAGGGTTTTGATTATGATTTTAAGTGGTTTGGATAAATATTTAAAATCAAGATGAAAAATAAAAATCATTACTTTGTAAAGGCGGTAGTCTTCACAACACAGATTAACGTTTTCATTTACCAATGAATTATAGGAAATTAAGGTGGTATATAAATTTAATATTAATATTAATTATTATATAATATATTTTAATTTTATTCTTTAGTTCATTTGTTATAACTAGTGATGATAGGTGACCGTGAAGAGCTGGTGATATCACTTTGTGGAGGCTGTAGTCTATACAACCAATGACCGACATTGTTTATTTTTATTAGTAGTTGTGATGGAATTAATTAGGGTAGTTAAATAAATAAAAAAACTTAAGTATAATAATTATAATGAGTTAATTATACAACAATATATAGGATTGGTTCAGAAGGGAAATAATAACAAGAAAAAGATAAGAACTAAGTAAAACTACTTTGGGACCTTGAAATTTCTCTTGAAAGTATCCTTGAAAGTAAAGGGAACAAGATACCTAATTGAGAATATAGACATATGATATAGAGAGAGTTTTATAGGAGTAGAAAAATTTAAGAGTTTTGTGAAGAAATTTTATGGAACATCTGTGGTATAAAGTGTTGGAAATATGCACCATTATAAGTGAAGAAAAGGGAACTTTTATGATCACACATTATTTTTAAACTATAGAATGACACTATTTAATGGTAAATGGTTCGAAATGTGTGAAATAATGAATTATGGGGTGATTTTGGGGAACTAAATAACCAAAAAATTATTTTAACACATGTTTTAAACATGCTGAATGTCATTTTTTTCTTATATTATTTTTTGAATTGTACCCTTTTTATGGTTTAATCGGTGTAACTAGTTTTTAACCATGTAAGTTATGTTTTAGTAAGAATATAAAATAAATCATTTTTCAAAATTTAGGAACTATGATCCTCAATTAAAACTTTATATATTCCAATTATACTTCTATATAAGATAAAATTATCTTTTAAATTAAAATATTTTATATATAAGAAAAATAATTTGTAGAAAAATGTATTTTTTCATCTTTTAGTGTTCCTATTTTTATTTAGTATTGATTACTAATTTAATGAGGGATAATTTATTTACATATAGTATTGAACACTATATATATTTTACTTTTTAGATGATATTAATTTATCTTATTTTTTAATAACTATAAAATATTAATAAACTATTCTTTGAAAATAATACTTTTACAATTATAATTATAATTAAAAGTAATCAAAACAGTTATAATTTTATGCACAAAAAATAAATTTTCTAATATGACCATGTTTGTATAAAATATAAAATACATTATGTAATATTTAATTTATATAAGTGGTGAAACTAAATATGTTTATAAAAAATAAATTAGTTTTAAATGTAAAATTATATTAATGATTCCAACAATTGTTTTATAAACAAAAAATAGTAATTTTAAATTACATCTTTACTTACTAATATATATATATATATTAAATAAAATTTATTTATAAAAAATTATTAATTTATTATATTATAATGATATAATAAAATTTATGGTATTGAAAATATTAGTATTTTTTCACGATTCACATAAAACAAATTCAGTTTGAAAAAACATAAAAAGAAACACTAAGATAATTTAAACATTCAATTGATATTGAAATATTTCATTTATTGTTTTCATATAATTCTTTAATAACAAAATTTATCACTTAAAATAATATTTTAATAATAAAAAAGGTAATTAAATATTATATTTTTGTTTCATTATTTATTATATCTAAAAATTATTATTTAAACATGTTAATAAGAATACATAACCTTAGAAAACATATTTGACACATTTATATTCAATTACAATGTTTTTAGCATTATTATTTTCAATGAATATATTTTCATTCATCATATTTCATTCAAATATATAGCCTTATTACACTTATTTATTCTATTCACGCATCTTATGTAAAACATTACATTTACAAAGTTTTCATTTTAGATCCCTCAATATGCATTCTCCATTAATTATATTCTTCCTCATTATAGGTTTTATTTTGATGTTTGTGATCCTCTAGGTTGATGATTATACAATGGATTTTCAAATTATGTATATTTTATTATTTTTTATTAATTTTTTCCTTCTAATTATATCTCTTTTAAAGGATATATTAATAAAAGGTGATAAATAATCCATGATATATAATAATTAGTTTAACGTATTTTTTTATAACGATTCATTTTAGTTAAATATATCATTATTTTTTATTGTTTAGTGTTTCAGGTAGAAATATATCAAACACATTAGGTTCAATGACCATATTTTCACTCATTATATTTCATTCAAATATATAGCCTTATTACACTTATTTATTACATTCACTCATCTTAAGTCAAACTTCTCATTTCCAAAGTTTTTATTTTAGATCCCTCAATATTCATTCTCCTTTAAAGATGATGTTCCTCATTATAGGTTTTATTTTGGTATTTGTGCTCCTCAAGGTTGATGATTATCTAATGGATTTCATAGTTATGAATATTTTATTATTTTCTATCCATTTTCCCAAACTAATTATAACTATTTTAAAGGATATATTAATCAAATGTGAGAAATAATCCATGAAATATAATAATTTTTTTAATTAATTTTTTTAATAATGATTCATTTTAGTAAAATGTATAATTATATTTTATAGTTTAGTGTTCCATATAGAAATATATCAAACAGATTAGGTTCTCTAGAAAGTAAAACATAAAATCTATAATCTTGTCATTTTACATAGCTACACTATTATGATGAGGTGTCGTTGAAGAAATATTTTGATATTGAGTTCTTATTTTCTGGAAATACTCATTAAAAGGTAAACAATAACCACCAAAATTATCAATGTGGATGCATTTAATATTCTTACACATTTCTCTATATTGAAACTCCAAACTGCTTAAATGAATAAGATACATAATAATTAACATTCATACCAGAAACCAAAATGTTTCTTTAATATTAATTATTAAAAGATACAAAAACAATTTCGAAAAAAAATCCTAATTTAAAAATTAATGTAATTGTGACTTTTTTATGTTAATGATAATGCTTGGAATAATTTTTCCCCTACGTTATCACCAAGAAATGATTTCATATCTCTAATTTTACACATTTTTTTTATTGAAGAAAAACTTTATCAGCTCTCCCCTATTATTGGATTGAGAAAGTATATAGACATTATTTTTCCGAAAGATATATCCCATAGGTGCCAGAAGAATGGAAATAAATTACAAGGGCTTAAATACTCTTGGGGGGAATTTTCCCTTCAAGAAATAAAACAATCCAATAAAACATTCCATAACCAAAACCACTGTATGATGCACGATAAAAAAGTAAAATAACATAATTTAATTAAATTGATATAAAAATCAAACTAAAAGAGTACCATAATAGAATAGAACAAAAACCAGAGTATAAATACCCAAGTATAAATCAGATATCAAAACTAAAAAAACTCAAAGACTCAAAGACACCGACTACAAGATACAACTCCAACTCCATTCCATGTATCATGAGGCGCCACTAAAGATGTGTGACACTTTACCTTTTACTATTACCTAGTAAATAAAATCTCAAAAATAATGAAGATTACAAATAAATGTCAAGTAATGAAACTCAGTAGATTTACCCCAAATGAGTTCTCAAATAATTCAATTAGGATTGAAAATGTTAGCACATTTATATAAAATAATTTATATCAAAAAATTTAAACATTTTATACCAGAATATTAAACAATTTCCACATCAAACAGTTTTCCAATAAAAGGCATTTTCCAATGTATGTAGCCTAAAAATTATTTAAAATAAATTCACAAGTTTTTCTTTAGCATAATCAATTCTATTCCACATATCTACATCTCTATCCATGCATGAATCTTGGACCTCCCTATACATATGAGTGGTGAGTCATCCTTTCACTAACCCATCACATAACAACCCATTTGATGGAGAAAATACCTGACTATTATCCATTCCCCTAATAATGGGGGAGACTTCATACCCTTATCCTCCCCGAATGAATAAGAACACACATAACCTTTATGTCAAAACAACCATTTCAACTATTTCAAAAAAACATTAATTTTATTGAGAACCATTCAATCAAACAATTTCTATATAACCAACAATTTATTAAAAAAAACTACTTCATGAAAGAGAACCAAACAATAATTTTAAAATGAATTTACCAATTTCACTTTCCACAAAACACCCTATTTTATAAAATTCTAGAAACCATCACCAAAGAGGGTTTATAATAAGAAATTGACAAAGATTTCACAAAAAAAATTGAATCAAATAAATCCATTTGAAAATAATCCCTAATGTTCAAATTAAAGGTGTCATGATTGAATTCACCTAACTCGAATAACATTGAAAAAATGGAAAATGGAACAAAAAACCTCCATTAAATCGGGTTGAAACTCAAAAAACCCACATTTTCTATTTTCCTATAATATCAACAAA
Organism: Viscum album; assembly: GCA_963277665.1. Classification (NCBI taxonomy): domain Eukaryota; kingdom Viridiplantae; phylum Streptophyta; class Magnoliopsida; order Santalales; family Viscaceae; genus Viscum; species Viscum album. The sequence continues at coordinate 46,265 of CAUJRU010002469.1, read as the reverse complement.
GAAAAATATCATCATATTGGGCCAAACAAACCCTATATATATCCCAAGTGAAAGTATATATAAGAAACTAAGAGAGGGAGAAAATTAAATCTACAAAAAATCAATAAAAACTACCAAGAACGATGACTTATTGTGAGAATCTGGATTCAACACACAAAGAGAAGAATTCAGATTACATCCTGAGGAATTATAGATGACTTTAATTCATTTGGGAGGATAAAATATCATTTTAGGGCTATTTTGGAGAAACATTGTGGGGTTAATTCTAAATCACAATATAGATCAACTTTTTTTTGGATCTTGTTTTTAAACCATGCATGGTTAGTCACATAGTTAGATAAACAATTCACTAACCATGTTCTAGATTCTTTCTCAAGGGAAGCCTCAAATAGTTGACTCACATGGTTGAAGAAACTATGAACCAACCATGAGAAGGAACACTGTGCAACATAGAGAATTTTCTCACAGGCTACTGCTTGGTTTGGAAAAACAATTCACCTACATATGCTCCTTCCCATTAGCACCAGTTTCATTGGGCATGGTTTCCTATAGGTGTGACATGGTTTCTGAAAACCATGCTCCAACCTTTCACCTTCAAAAAATCCTAAAATATATAAAAATGTCTTAAAATACCCCCAAACATCACCTAAACACTTTAAAAACTAAAAAAAAATAAATAAAGGGTTGCTTACTTGAAACTGAGGGTGACACATTTTCCCCCTAATTGGCCTTTCCATCATTTGAAAGTAGAAAACTATAATTTAGTTAAAAGATTCCATGAAATTGCTCAACCATTTTCTTTTCCCATTCCAATGAATCTTCATTAATCAAACCATGTTTCCAAAAAACCTACACCAGACTAATTCTTTTTCCATGAAAGACATTCTCTTACCGAACCACAATATGTACTAGAACATGCACCAACAATGTATCCATATCATGGTCTAGATGATCCCATCAAATCCCTTGTCTAGTATCCGGATAATACTTTTTATATTGAGATATATATAAAAAATTATCCACAATTCTAAAGCTTGGTTGAAAATCCTATCAATATTCTATGCTACCAACCCATTCAAGTATCTCCAAAGGGCCTATATACCAAGGAGAAAACATTCTATAATTACCAAAATGATGATGTACAATCCTTGTAGATAACCTTAATAGAATATGATCTCTCACAAAGAATGAAAATGGCCATAAATGATGATTTTAATATGATTTTTGATGACTCTGATACATCTTCATCCATTTCATAATCATATGGTTCTTTTCTATTGTTTCATGCTCAAGGATCTGCCCAACTAGTGAAGTATTAGATATTTCAAACAAAAAAAAGTGGATAATGATAAGGAAACCCATATAATGCGTTAAAAGGAGAAGTTTTTATTAAGGTCTGATTGATTTTGTTATAAATGAACACTACTAATGGTATGTGATATTACCATTAGACAAAAAAATCCATTACAGAAGCCCACAAAATATCCAAAAATGTTTTAATCGTCCTTTCAAATTTTCCATTTGTTCGAGGACAATGCACCAGAATCGTATTCAACTATATTCTAAGGGATTTCTCTATGGATTTCAAGAAATGTTATATAATCCTCAAATATCTGTTTGACATGATAAAAACTGGTATTCCATGCCACTTTACTACTTCTCATATAAATATATATATTATTGGTCATCCCTCCACTATATGAGATTCACGAATAAAGATGATATGAGATGAAATTGTGAGTTAATCCACAATCAACCTTATGGAATCATGTTTCAGAACCATTCTTGGTATTATTATTACTAAATCCATGGATATATGTTCCCATTTTTTAAACTGAAATCAGTAAAGACAACAACTTAAATTTTGTTTTCTGAATATATGGCATAACCAACTAACACATTAAGAATCTTGAAACAAACTCAACCACCTTCTATTTTTTACCTTCCAACAAAAATAATTCTTTCAATGTCTTATTCATCTTCTATATTCTTGGATGAAGAACCCATTTTTAATGGTGGTAAACATGAAGGAGTTGTTCATGATAAGTCATAAGTATAGCCATTAGATTTCTGAACTACCAAGATGAAATCTCATGCAGCTTCCGTCCCTTAATGGTTTTCCCTCCATTGAGTTTTAACCTCACAACCCCACATTATACAAAATATGTTTTTCCATTTTTAACTATATTCACCAAATTAGTAACTAATGAAACAAAAATGAAATCCGCAACTTCACCTTGGTCTTTACATTCCATGTTCATGTTGGCTAGGGCCGACACTAACTACCACTCATCTAAGATTTCTTTTTATAATTGAAAATATGACATTCCTCTTAATGAATATATAATCGAATTTATGTTACCTAGTATATTCTAAAATTCAATGTCATACATTTTGAGATACTCCATCCATTTTAATTTTCTTTGGTTCAAATAAATTTGTGATAAAATATGTTTCAAGCTCTTATAATTTGTAAACATAGTTAATTTATCACCAAATTGGTAATGACACCAATTCATCAAAACATGGACTATGAAATATATCTCCAAATAATGTGTTGGATAGTTCTTTTCATGAAACTATAACTTCCTCAATCCATAATTAACAACATAATCTCATTTCCTGAGAACGAATCCCAACCATGATATTGATGTTTCACAATACACCATATACCCTATTCCTAATTGTGGTAGTATCAATATTAGTTTTAATGTCGAAATATAATTATTATCTTGAAATGACTTATGAAATTACTCTCTCTATTGTAATGGAACATTTTCCCTTATCGAGGCTATCATATGTGATGTTATTTGTGTATAATCAAGAAAAAATCATTGGTAATAACCAGCCAGACTAATGAAATTATTAACTCGAAGACATTATTTTGAAGTTTCCAATAGATAACATCCTCTATCTTTTTTAGATCCAGAATACACATTTTTTAGAGATTATAAGGATAATGAAATGTACCTCTTTTATCCAAAAGTCACACATTGATAATTTGGCATAAAAATGATGACCCCTCATGATTCCTAACACTATCACCAAGTCTTTCTCATGCTCATCCATTTTTATTTAATACACCTATATGTCATCTTCAAACACCACCAAAAAAATCCAAATACCTAAGAAATACCTGATTCATCAATTCAATAAATACTTCTGGTACATTCATAAAACCAAATGTAATTACCACAAATTCATAATGGACATATTTACTTTTGAATGTTGTTTTTTAGAATATCATCCTTCCTTAATCAAAATTGGTGATATCCTGACCACAAGTAAATTTTAGAGAACCATTGAGTCCCATAAAATGATAAAATGAATCATTCAATCATGGATGTGGATAACTATTGTTTATTGTATCATGGTTAAGCCTATGATAATCCATACAAAACTAAATATTTATATCCACATTTTTTCCAAAAATGAATGGTTCTCTCCCTGGAGATGTGCTCAGTCAAATGAAGCTTTTTCCTTCCAGGTCCAATAACAATACTTTCAGTTCCCATATTTTTTTTCTTCGATTATGTAATATGGATGGGAAATAAGACTATTCCTTTTAAGTATATCAATCATAAACTCCACTTTATTCATAGGTGGGAACCATGGTAAATTATTAAGGAAATCCATTAGAAACTGATCCACAAATGCTGGAAAACAACAATTCTGAATCTCTTCTATTGATTCCAAAGTCAAATATTTAAACCAGTACAATATTACTCTAACTACTAGTCCATAAAAGCTTATTGCACTAGTATTTACACTCTAGTATCCTAATATTATATTGTTGACTCTATCTTCAGTTTAAAAACTCAATATTCAGGTATAAGAGTTGATGTGAACCTTGAAAATTGTCAACCACTCTATACCTAGGATTATATCAATGACCTCCATCTTAGTTAAAGAGAAATACCATATCAACTTAGATCCATAAATAGATATATATCATTATCTACACAGAAATTCTCGACATTTTCTTTGAGTAAGAGGATTTTGATTTTTAAATTTAGAATGCATAATCTAAACTTTTAAAATTAGAAATTAAATAAAATGAGAAAGGATAAAGTAATGGGATGAATCTATATAAAATAATTCTTTCATAAGGTTATAATTCAAAGGAATCATACCTCATGCCATAAATGGTCCAGACTGATCTTAAATAATAACCCGATCAGCTCCGTGTAATTTTTTTCTTGTGAAACTTTGTTCTTTGATTCTTTTTTGGGGGTTCCCTTGTGAATTAGTCATGGTATTCATAGAATTACCATGGATAGATTTTTTTTACTGATGAGGCTGATTCATCTTCCATCATAAAGTCAATGAAAATGATGTCTATGACTTATGAAAAGTTTCCCGAACACTGGACCTCAAAGCACTGGGATAATATCACTGAAGAGACCCCATATAATTATAATTTTGGAATGCTCTAAGTGGCTCCATACACTATTTCTTCGTTGGGTCAAACAAACCAAATTGAAAATATCTAGGCTAGATATTTGTTTTTTGGAGGAAGAATCACCAATCCGGCCATTGGATTCTGATTCATACACTTTCCTTGGAATTAGGTTTCACATTTCTACTTGCTCCCAACATTAGAGGTACCACCATTTCCCATTAGTATCAACATGACTCCTCCAACCATAGCTCTTGATAAGTCCATTTTTCCACAATCTCTCTATTAAACATATCTTTATAATCCATTATACAGAGCATATAAATTATTGAGAAAATATCCTACCTTACCCTAACTTCACAAATTTGTGCCTTCAAGGATGCACTGAAAAACAATTTAGGTGCAATGTGGACTAAATTCATGAATTTAGCAGCATAATATGTCAGTATGATGCTCTCATACTTCATGATAAAGAAGTTAGTCATTTTGGAGATTTTAAATGTATAAGTATAGAATTATTTGTTAAAAAATTCTTCAAAACTATCCCCACAAATTATTTCCTTGGTCTAATTTTTATTGAATAGATAAATCCCACCAATGAAATGCAAGATCCCCTAAAATGTATGTCACCATCTTGACATTAACCTCCATTAGTGTGATATGGAAATTAAAGATATGATTCATCCTATTTGGCAACACCATTACCTTTTCTAGTTCCAAATCACCTTGAATGATTGGTTGATTGTACTTTTACAATTGGAAGGAATGATCCAATTTCCTTAGATCATCGCTTCTATTCCCTTGGCCCACAATATGAAACTCTTGGATAAAACTCTAAACCAACTATTGGTTCACCTATGGCTCAAGTGAAAGAACAGTTTCACCTACTTCTTCTGATTGGTTCATATGATGCCTACTAGGTTCCATTGTCTAGAAACACCAAAATAATCCATAAGTCTTAATCTCTAGAAACTGAAGGGTTAAAAATTTTAAATTCCCCTACAACAGAACTATCCAAAAAATTTCATATAAAATGAATCTTTTCCATGTTGAACCATTTTGAAAAATATTTACATACTTTTGAAAATAAATCCATTTTCAAAATAAAAAACTATTCTATTTTCAATGTATTACATTTGAAATAAACATTAATATTTTTTAAAAAAACAACAATTTTGTACCAAATTATATATTATTACTCAAAATGAAATATTCACCCTTAGTGGTAAGGCATTTATACAGTGCAAGGAATGCTCGTCTCATTAGATAAACCAACGAAAATGAGACTCCAAATTTTATAAGTGTCTCAAAAACTCTTGGGTACCCAGACCCTAGTAACTTTATGTTCTGCATAAAAAGTATAGATACGTATTTTTATGCTGTAAATTTCAATTCCTGATAATCCTTATTATTTCTAGTAACCTAAAACAATGAATAGACTTGAATGAGTGTCATGACCACTTTTTCCAAAAATATTTTTGGAATGACCAAGATGGATACCAATGGTAGCATGCTTCCTATCCTCATTGGCTTGAGAAGGTGGAAGGACATTACTTGGACATAATAGAAATCACCATGGAGAAAAATGCTTTTAATAATTTCCATAGGATTCAAGACAAGTGGGAGAAGATTTTCCACTTAATAAATAAAACAAACCAACAAAAAATTCCACAAACATAACCACTATATGATGCATGATAATAATATAAAACAACTCAATGTAATGAAACTGATATCAAAATCAAACTTTAAAAAGTACCAAATCAGAATACAACAAAAACACAAGTATAAATACAGAAGTACACAAAAGAAGTAAAAAATAAAAACACTTAAATAATCCAAGGTACCAACTCAAATCTCCAACTATAATTCTGAGCCATGTATCATGAATAACCACTTATCAAGTGTGATACATTAACTTTCCTTGCGTCTCATAAAAATATATCTGCAAAATCCCCAAAATTCCAATGTATGGGTGAGTAATAAAACTGAGTATATTTTCCCCAAATGACATCCCTACTAATTCCACTATGATAAAACATGTCAGAATGTTTATATAAAATAGTGTATATAAAAATCCAAAACATTTTATATCATAATATTATGCAATTTTCATATAAAAAAAGTTTCCAACCAAATAAAAATTCTTTGTAAAGAAAACAAATACTTCTTTAAAACAATTTCACATGTTCTATTTTGGAATGACTAATTCCATTACACATATCAAAATCTATAAAATTTTATGAAACCTAGACCTCCCAATACTCATTAGTGGTGAGTCATCCATTCACTAATACGTCACTTAATGAAGAATTTTGATAGGGTAAATCCATGACCCCTATATATCCCACTAATGATAGGGGATAATTCTTACCCTTATATTCCCTGAATTCACATGAACACACACAACTGTTATTCAAAAACCAATTCAAAAACAACCATTTAAATAATTTAAAAGAAATACTTTAATTGAAACCCTTTAAAATGATCCATTTTAATAAAACCATCATTTCATTGAAAACAATTTTACATGAAACAAAATTAAAAAATAAATTTATAATCATCATTTTAAAATCATGTTACCAATATCACTATCCACAAAACAACCAATTTTCTAGAATTCTTCAAAAAACATCATAGAGGGTTTCCTATAAGAAAATAACATCAATTTCTAAACCAATTTAAATTAAAACAATCCCTTTGAAACTAATCCCTAAATTTATAAATATAGGATTTGATATTAAATCCCATTACCTCAGAAAACTTGGAGAAAATGGATAACATCATGAAAAACATCCACACAATCGGGATGAAACTCAATAATCCCACCTTAGATATCTTCCCTATAATACCCTGACCCCAGATTCCCATATTCAGTTCTAATGTTTTACATTGGCACAATTACAATGAATCAAATCTCGAAAGAACGATCTGTTTAGAATTCTAGAAAATTTACATTACATACATGATACCGATAATACATTGGTAAATAGGAAATACAAACATAACACATAATAAAATGAATTAAACTGAATCCTTCAACTTTTTTTCAAATATTTGTTCATCATAACTTTTTTAAAGGAAAAATTATTAGGTTGACCTCAAGTTCTCAGTAAGGGTATGTAAAGTGATAGAAATAATGAATCAGTTAGAATAAATAACATTAAATGGTAAATAACAGACAACAAATTCCATTTAAAATAAATATATAAGGAAAAACAATATGAATGAATAATAAAATGAAACACATACCATTATAATAACTAGATCAGAAAAAACTATTATGATAAGGTAAGAAAATAATACACATTCCATTGAATCAGTAAACTAAAAATAAAATGTATCTATAGATATGTTGACGCTTAATCTCTTAGATGAATAATAACTAATGATAAATGAGGGGATTGATTCCTTAATGGATATCATTTATAAGGAATATAAATAACTTATACTATCAAGACCTATCACAAGACAGTTTAAAGCTACAGATAGAAACCCATTTAATTGGAAAAATTCATTGTCTGATGAGAACCTGTTGATGTATCAAGAAGCTATATAAATTTGATGATCCTACCATAATTTTCTATCCAAATAATTTCTAATATAAAATATTATAAATAAATTATATTATTGATCAAAAATCCATATTGAACTAAGAATATGGAATTATCAATATTTCCCCAAATAATTGAATAACTATCAAAGCAGACACTATTTGTAAAATGGTATATGGTTTAGATAACACTAATATAAATTCAATGAGAATAAGGATATTCATGAAAATTTCCAATGAGAAATTATTAAAATAAATTTTAATTTTCAATATAATGTTAATAATCACTAAAGGAAGTGAGATCGCAAAGATAATCATTAAGACCATTCTTGAGTAGAATAATGTTTAAATATAATAAATTGTTCAATGCCACTTTGAAACATTTAAATCATAATCCAGAAGTGGGTATGAAATTAAATTAAACTTATAATATCATGAGTGTAATTATATTCAGGATAAATTAGGTAAAAAGGTATAATATACACCAAAAAAGTGAATTGGTATATAATAACAAATAAGACTCAATGGAATGTAAATTGAGACAAAATTACCTTACCTTAACTTTCATTTTTTTGTGATGTATCTATACCGATTTATAGTGGTAAAAAATATGTTAATAATTAAAATTATAAAAATAATATTTTTATAATATCACATATCATCTTCTAATAATATCTTTTTACTCCTTTGTTAAAAATAATTCATTATTTCCACTATTTTAGGTGTTAATTGCCTTGTTTTCACATGTATGTTTTGACATGTTATTTATTGTTCCTATTACCTTGATCATGATTTAATCATATTAAAAATTTAAAACATTATGTAATTATCATATATATTTAGTACACATGTATTTCAAATAATCTATAAAGTTTTTAGATAAGAAATTAAATACACTATTTAGGGAGACTATAGGCCATATATATGCATGAACAATACTTTTATATCTTTTTCATATTAAAAAATGAATAGTAAATAATAGATATGAATATTATAATTCTTGTATCAAATATTTTTCTTATATTTCACATAGTTTTATTAAAATTATCATTAACATATACCATGTATAGTGTGAATGAATCACATCACTTGAGGGGCGGTAGTCCACACTTCCACAAACGATGTTATCATTTTAACAAATAATTGAATATATTTTTTAAAATAATAACATAAACTTAAATAAATAATTAATATTATATATAACATATATAAACAAAATCTCCAATATAATGGCATCAATGAGAGGTGTTAAAAGAAAAATGAACAATCATCATTTTGTGAGGCGATAGTTCCCCGTACACGTATACAGTATGTTTGTTACCCATTATATGGAGTTCTGTGTTAGCTTATGTAAAAAAAATAGAATAAAAAATACAATTATATTTATTATACTATATTTTCTATATAAACATGGAATAATAAGTGTCTAGGGAGTGGTGAATGGAAATGAAATTAAAGAGCTTTAAAAAATATGATACCTCTTAATTGGGAAACTTATTTGGGTTTGCAACAAAAGGCTTCCTTGGATTGACTTCTACATAAATGGAGGATTCAAGGTGGAAAGTAGTTATGATGGGGAGTTAATTTTTTTGATCTTGGACATTCATAAGTGTCTTCATAGTAGTGAAGAGGTGAGACTAAAGGATGCCTTTTATAATGGAGGGGGAGTGGAACTCTTGTAATATTCTGGAAGAAAGGAACATCACCCACATTTTTTTATTAAAAGTGAATCAATAATTTTTCAAATTAGATTTATGGAAGGATATGGTAAAAATATTTCCGTTAAATGTATTCTAGATATGTGTATAGGTCATTATAAGCCTTAAGTATAAGGTTTAGTCCTTTGTTAAGCATAGTTTTCTCTTAATTGTTATAATTAATTTCAATCACCTTCACAAATGTTTTTGGAAAAAAATGATGAACTTATTAGAAATAATAATTATAATAATTTTAAATATGTATTAATTTTGAAAAATTCCAATCATAGGTGTGGTATAGATTAATTTAAATATCATCCTGTGGGCGGGACAACAATGCTAGTTTTTTATGTAAAAACATCCAAATGTTTGATAGGTTTTCGTACTCTATTTCAATGTAAAAGTGATTTAAATGACAAAAACTTATGTTAACTGATAAAAAATAATATCTAATTAAACTTTAAATATAATATAAAATTAAATTAATCTTTATAAATAAATTATATAATGAAGCAGTTTTGAATTAAATTTCATTCTTTTTCATTATTCATTAAAAGATCATACTTCATTGAAAATTATTAAAAATTTACCATAACATATTTTTTATGATTCTATTTCAAATATAAATATTATTTAGACATACATAATCCATATAATTTCCAAAAAATGGACTTTTAAAAGGTTATCAATTAAAATATTATAAAAATACCTTAAAAAAATATAGTATTTTATGCATAAAATTGGGTTTGTTTTTATCTAAATCCTATAAAATTTATTAGATGAATATCACAAATATTTTATTTAATAATATATCTATATATTACACTAATGTAACTCACTAATTGTGATTAATTTTATTTATTAGGTCAAAATAGATTTGTGATCATAAAAATTGATTTTTATTAAAATATTCCTTTTATATTCAATTGGTTCTTATTTTTATTTATAGTTAATTTGAAACCAACTAATTAATTTTATATTTTTTTAAACAAATATTTTAATAATTTTGTTAATCCTATTCATAGCCCCCTTATTTAACATATAGGTCATATATTATTATAATAATATTTAAATAATATATTATTTTTCGGTGAAACTCACTCTTGCATGTAAAATAAGACATTAAAGAAACTCTTTATTGAAATAATTTGAAATTATAGAATACATAAAATATATTTAAAATATTAAATATATTTTAATTTATCATGGAATTATTTTCCCTTACACGCTTGGTGTCTTTTATCATATACGCTATCGAATACAATATTCATACTATAGAATTTCAGGGTGCTACATTCTCCCCACCTTAATTAAATCAGGTCCTCAAAATTTAAAATTTATCACAGTAGTTTAGGGATTTAAAATAAAATATTTATAAAAGACCAACATCATAAAAATGGTGAATATCACATCTTTTTAATAAATTATAAAGGAATGTACAACAGTCACGTATTTAGGTTCCTTTGTTGGAGGAAAGAAGTGGGAAATAGAAACATGGATATGGATGAAAAAAAAATCCAAAAATCAAGTTTTGATGGAGAGTTAAAGAGAACATGTTTGGATAGATGTTTTTACCACAAAAACATAAACCATAGGAGTAAATGAAGGACATTGATATCATAAAAATGATGATAATAGGGAAATAAATTGTTCCAAAACCATTTTTCTTATATATAAATAATAATTTAAATCTATATGATTATAAGTTAATGTACATTTATTTAAATAAAATATTATCCTTTGGATTTGAAAATAACTATTTCTAATTTTTTTATTATAGGGTGATGTAATGCAACAACCAATAAAACCTTTTCCAATGATCAATGAAAACCAATTCATAAATGGTTAAATTTTCCAAAATATTATAATCCAATGCTTTAGAAATAATGTCAGTGAATTTTCCAAATGAACATATCACTATTATTTAATAAAAATGAAGCAGCTCTAAATTCTCCCATTCCAATCATGTGAATAACAAAACCGTGTACCCTCTTGAAATATGGTAATTACTCAAAATACCATAAAACCTTACTGAAATCATGAAATATTTCTTATTCCCTATGCAAGACACATGTTATTGGATATATTTCATAAATCCAAAATTAATATAAACCCCATTAATGATATAATAGACCACGTTTCAACAATTAATTAATCAATTCCCATGTAGTTAGAACTTATCCAAATAAATAATTTCATCAACATTATCTCAGCATAAGGAACATATTAAGGGTTCTATTTCCCTTAATCAAGTTTTTTACGAAAATTTAAACTTTCTATTGAATAACTTATTTTAATACCATTAATCATATGATCTAAAATATTTATTGAAAACTTAATTTAGTAAAATAATTATATATTTAATAAATCATATTATGAAAAAATCATAAATAAATTAATTTTATGATATATTTCTTAAATCTAAATAGACAAGCACACTAATCATTCCACTTCGGTTGTTCTAATAACATATTCTTTACATTGATCCCTTAACATCATAAAATTTATATTCAATTTTATCTTGGGGAATTAATTTTCATAGTTCCCCATATCCATATAGTTATAATATTTAATATTAGCTTTCTTCCTTCTTCCCTTTTAGTTATTTTTTCTTGTGACCCTTTAATCTGCACTTATAAAAAACTCTTTGTACATTCTAGCATTTACCTGGGTGATTCTTTCCACAGTTATCACATGTTGGAAAATAATTTGTCCCTCTATATTATTTAACTCATTCCCCTTTTTATAGTTTTCATAATAACTCCACTTCTCTTAGTTTCCCCTAAATACTTAGGATCTCAAGAATTCAATCCCTATTTTAAATTATCATAAAAATATCTCTTCGTATAATGATAAATTTTGAGAGAATACTTCCCTTTGACGAATTTTCTTAAGAACATCAAAAAAGTGGTCAATATTACACTCACGGTTGTGTATATAATCCATAACACACCTGCCTAACCATGTAAATGTATATTCATAACATTTAACACTCTATTCTTACTTTTTCGGTGTGCTATTAAATATTCTATTCATCTCAATTTACTGATCAAGAGGAAAGTATTTATCAAAGTATTAATCCTTAAATTCTCTCTATTATATTATTATATTTAATATTCATCCCTATTATTATAGATAAAGGCCCACCATTGATTAGAATCACCTTGGAGAAACTAGAATTCAAGTGTAAACTTTTCATTTCCACTTCACTCCAAGGATTTAAATAACTTTTCTAGTGAAATAATCTATTAATCACCGACTACTGGATTAGTATCCCCCCTAAACAGCAGGGGGATCATATGCATAAAAAGATCCAGTATATGATATTCTCCCTATGTATTTGGTTTCTTTATTTTGGTATGATTATTTTTTCTAATATAACTAAGCTAGATTCTTTAACATGCTTTGTTCTAATACCATCTACATTTAATTTCTTAGCAGGGATACCATTACATTAGCCATCAGTATTGAAACCATTTTTACATTCAGGAACCATTTATGAACAATAAAATATATGGAATTATCTTCTAAAATGATGAAATTTTTATATCTCTAAATATGTTATAACTCATAATATAAATGTTTTCATCATAATTTCATGAATTATTAAATTTGGTTATATTGGGGAATTAATTACATAAAAATCATTCATAATGGTAGGCAAAGAACATTTTAACTATCCTAAGAGTATCCCATAGGAGGTTCAAACAAGGTGAGTAGTAATTCCCACTCTTTTATACTAGTTTACAACGAGTCAGGCCCAGCATACCTTGTCATAATTTGTTGGGAAAAAACCCCTCAAGTTGATATTTTTTGTTTTTTTGGGTTGATTTTGTTTGTTGATAAAAATGTTTCAAAGCTATGTTGTTGATATCCAATGTTATTTTTGAATATTCATGTTGGAAAATTTCCATGATATAGGAATGGATTCTATGAAAGTGGTGAAAAAAATTGCATACATAAGGTGACACTGCTTCCCAGTGTGCCAAATTTTTAGGGTAAAAAATTTAGAGTTTGGGTAGCATCATGAAATGTGCATTTACCTAAACTTCATATTAAAATATGGAAAAGGCCTCAATTTCCTGAATATGGGATTCATGAAGGGGGTTTCGAGAAGGATCAAATAAAGATGATGGTGATCTATGCGATATCAATGAGCATTGTGAATGACAATTGTAAGGAGCATCGTGAGTGGAGAATCACGGTGGAACAAATGTTTTGAAGGAATTATATGTGATTAGAAAAAACATTGAGAATGATATAATTTCTAGGGAGTATTGTGAAAAAGTTAGCATCATGATAAAAAATAGTGTGCATCATAAAATGGTGATGATGTGGCTAGAAGGTTATGGAATAGGCATAAATGCCTATAAATATTCCTCTATCACAATTATAAATGTAGAAAGAAATATGGATGATCATAAGTCTCTATATTTGTGAAGTCAGTTCACAAAGGCGGTTCATGAATGATTTTCATGTGATGAAGTTCTCAAATGCTATGATAGCTAACTAAATGTTCTGAGCATTGTGAATGTAATTTAATTTGAGAAGGCAATGTAAGCTATATGAATTGAGGAAGGTTCATGAAGGACAGTTAATATATGGGAAAGTGGTATGATTAACGAAGGATATGAGAGTTTTATGAATGTAAAGTGTGAATTTCAAAGGCTACGTGATCTTCATTAAAGGAAAGTGATTTACGAAAGGCTATTCAAGCTTCATGAATGAGGAGATTTGCGAAGGCACTGAGCATCGTGAAAGTTGTTCCGAAGGTATTTCCCAATACATATGTGGTAATTTGGTATTAATTTACCAGAACAATGTGGAATATAAATAGAGATTCCATATAAAAATGAGTATGTATTCATTAGATGTAATGAAAGGACGTACCCATGAACACTACAATAATTTCTTTGTCGTATTAATATAATGAAGTGTAAATGGAAAATATTTATATTATAATTATATAATAATATCTATTTCATTTATGTTACAATTTGTTATTCAAATTACCCTTAATATATTCCATCTATTTTTTAGATGAATCACATCGCATGAGGGTGAGGTAGTCCATACTTCCACAAATGATGTTATCATTTAAAAAAATGGAAAGTATAAAGATAAATATTTTAAAATAATTAAAGAAGATTAAACAAATAATTAAAATAATTTATAACATATATAAATATATTTCTATCATAATGGACACCATGAGTGGTGGTAAAGAAAAAATGAACAATCATCATTTAGTGAGGCGATCGTTTCACCATACACATAAACAATATGTTTGTTACCCATTAGATGGAGGTGTGTGTAAGTATAGGTCAAATCATTATAATAAAAACTTCCTTGTATATTTAGGATAAAATATTTAATATATAAACATTGAAAAATAATATTTTATCAAATGGATAATTGATATAAAATTAAAGAGCTTTAGGAAAGGCGTTTCCTCTTAATCAGGCAACTCGTTTTGGTTTTCAAAAAAATGATTTGTTAGATTGAATTATTAAAAAATTTAGGATATAGGGAGTAATAAAGGGATTTTTTATAGTCAATTTGTTTTATATTAGTCAAATATAAGTGGTTAGAGAGGTGTGATGAAGTGGGAGGAAATGAGGAATTTTATAATGGAGGTGGAGTTACACTCTTGTAATATTTTAAATGAAACGAACCCCACCCATGTTATTTTTTATTTAAAGTGTATCCATAATGGTCCAAATTTGTTCCATGGGAATAAAGGGTTTAAATATTTATTTAAAATTGATTTTAGAAAAGTGTATAGGTTGTTTTAGGCCATATGTTTATGGTTTAGTCCATTATTAAGCTTAATTTTCCTGTAATCATTGTAATTGGTATTAATCACTTTCACTAATAATTTTTGGGAAAATCTAAGTTGATATTTTTTCAAATTATAAATTATTTTGATTCCAAATAAGGTAACCATTGTGGAAAACTTTTTTCACATAATCTGTATAAAATAATTTAAAAATCATCCAATGGGAGAGATGATAATGTAGGTTTATAAGTACAAATGTCAAAAAGTTTGATAGGTTTTTATAGCCAATATGAAAGTGAAATTGTTTAAAATGAACTAAGTGGTATTAATTGAGAGTTACAGGTTCCAATAAAATTTTAAAACAAACATAAAATAAAATTTATCTTTATAAATAAATTATATGAAAAAAAAAGTTTGAATTAAATTTCAGTATTTTGCACTATTCATTAAAAAAGGAACATCAAATTAAATTAAGAAAAATTTACCAAAACAATATTTTTATGTTTATATTTAAGATATAATGTTTTTATGACATATATAATCGATAAAATTTCCAGAAATTGGATTTAATGTAGGCACTCTATTTAAAGGATTTAAAAATACCTTTATAAAATATAGTATTTTCTGCCTAAAATTATGTTTGTTGTTATCTTAATACTATCAAGTCTATTAGATGAA
This sequence comes from Viscum album, assembly GCA_963277665.1. Lineage (NCBI taxonomy): Eukaryota > Viridiplantae > Streptophyta > Magnoliopsida > Santalales > Viscaceae > Viscum > Viscum album. Next base: position 30,159 of record CAUJRU010002469.1, on the reverse strand, counting down.
TATAAAAATGTACTATTCAATATATATTATATATTACTTTAATATTACTCTCAATTATTAATTAATTTAATTTATTAGTCTAAAATAACGTTGTGAGCATGAAAATAGTGTTTTCTATAAAATATCCTCTTTACATTCAATTGGTTCATATATTCATTTATAGTTAATTTATAACCAATGAATTCATTTTGTAATTTTTCAAAATTTATATTTTAATAATTTATTTAATCTTATTCATAAACCCTTTATTTAGTGGCTAGGTTATATCTTTTTATAATAAGATTGAATTAATATATTATTTTTTAGCGAAACTCGGTCTTGATAGTAACATAGTTGTTAAAGAAACCAATTCTTTCTTTCACTACAAATTTTTTAATATTTGAAATATATTTATGTTAGTAAGTATATTTTAATGTATAAGGGTATTATATTCCCTTATTAACATGGTGTCATGTTCCATGCACACTATCCAATACAATATTCATATTGTAGAATTTTGGGGAATTAGATTTTCCTAGGAGAAAATAAGAAAAATCTCATCATATATTGCATAAGAAACCATATATCTTTCTGAAATGGAAGTAAATATACAAAAAATAGAGAGTGAAATAATTAAATTCTATGTAAAACCAAAAAAAATTACCAATAACACTGACTTATAGTGAGAAGCTGGATTCAATACACCAAGAGAATCCATCAGATTGCCTCAAAAAAATGGGAGAAGCCTTTAGTGCCATTAGGAAGAGTAAATATCTTGTTAGAGACATTTTTGGGGAATGAAAGGTTTTAATTCTGAATCTAAAACTAGATCCTCTTTTTAGGGATCTAATTTTTAAACTATACAGGGTTAGTCACAAGGTCATATAAACTGATTACTAGATTCTGCCTCAAGGGTTTCCTCGAATGGTTGGGCCACATAGTTGGAAAAAACATGTACCAACCTTGAAAAACCCAACTATCTTATATATCAAGAATTACATTAGTATTCTGAACAGTTTTGAAAAATGGGCCACCTTCCAATATATCTCCCATTTAGTCCATATCTCATTGTACAATGCTTTTTGTAGGTGTTTTATGGTTTCCGTAAATCATACAGAAAATGTAAACCTTTAGAAAAGCCCAAATACATACAAAAAGTCATTAAAAACATCTCGAACAATAACCAAACACTTCACATACATTGAAAAAGATAATGGGATACTTACTTGAAACCAGGGTTGCTACAAACATTGTTTTACCAAAATAAATATTCCATTATAACTTATGTGTCTGCATCTATTTTCATATATTTTATTCAAATAATTAAAATAAATAGAAATATAATTACCAAAAACAAAAATATCTTGTGTAGTAAAATTATGACAACTTTTTTCATTGACACAGAGATAAAGAACCCTTTATAATATTTTATTTTTTTTTAAATGGTTTCTTGAAAAAATCATAACCATCGAGAATAAAATTAAAAATGAGATTAAAAAACTATATTTAATATCAATCATTTTTGAAAATTAACTTATTTCCAATGTTTTTTTAAGAACTGAAAAATCCCATACAAATAAAATCAAAATGATTATCCATTCTCATATATAAAATTGAAAAAAAGTACGCATGATATAAGATGATAATTATTACTCTATTGATGTAATGTGAATATAATAACCACTATCAAGTATTTAAAAATATTAATTAGAAGTACCATTAATAAAATAATAAATGCAAACATTAAAAAAATAACTCCATGTATAGATGAAAATATAATCATCACTATCACCATTATTATTATTTTTATTCAGATTAATTGTTTATCCTTTTAGTTGATAGAATAACTTTTTTATTTCTCTCCTTATTACTATGTTGACAATAGTAAAGAACCTTCTAGTTAGGTCTCAGTTTTCTTATTTAATTTCTTTTACATTATTATCTTTACCCATGATTCTATTTATAGATTATCCTTATGTTTTCAAGGAATTTTTTTAGTAATATATATCCTCTATTTGTCTCATGAAATTATCATTCAAAATAAATGGATTAAAAAAATTAATAATCTTGAAATAATTAAGTTAAAAACAAAGTAATGTTATATAATTTTTTTTAAAAAAAGTAAAAAAATTATGAAAAAATGATCTAAAACATGAAAATCAAAATTAACACTCATTCTATATAAATGATCCAAAAAACCATTAAAAACATAAAATAATAAATAAAAATATCTTATTTAAATCATAAATTAATGGATTATTAGTGAATTAATAATATATTATTACTTTTCTAAATGAACATGTGATTTTATGATTCATCCATAAAGTTCTAGATTGAATGATACTAACTATATGATTCATTAAATTATCCTAAACCTCTGAGTCAATGAAACCACATCCAATTTCAAGATATGACACATGATATTGATTATTTTTAATTTTTTTGTTTTTTGAGTGGGAGAAACTAATAGGTTAATTTTCTTCAAAAATGACTTATCATTCATCTATAATCTTTAAATTTGATAATTCTTTTCTTTCCAAATGATCATCTATTTTATATTTTCATATATGATATATCATAATAAAATACCAAATATATTTTAAAAAATTTTGGGGAATGGATAATAAATGAAAATGGTAAAATAAAATCCTTCTCATTCAAGAGATTATAAAAATTATTAAAATGAATAATTGTATAGAAAATATGTATATAAAAATGTACAATGAAGGGAATTTTTTTAACATGTAATAACCTAAAAATAGTGTCGAAAAAACTATGAGGCCTTATTAAAAAATCATCTAATGATGATTGATGAGTATAAGGTAAAGTCTACATTAAAATGGATCCACAAAATAATAATCTCAATAAAATATAATAACCTCTATAAAGAAGATATGATATAAAGTATTTTGATAAAGACCAATATTTTATTGTCTAACTGAAAATAATATATTTTTTATTCTAGAATCATAATGGTTCTGGGAAAAACATCAATGAGGTTTGATGTAGTGGATCTTAAGCGTGAGACCTTGAATAATATTCATACATTAAAATGGTAATGAGACAATTCTAAAACATATAATCAACATCTAGGCGAGGTTACCATTGGATTCATGGATATTGTATTCTATATTCCAGTCAATCCAATTTTTCAATATATCCTCTTCTTTATGGATACATAATCTACATACTATGATGATATAAGTAATTCTATAGTGACTATAGGAGTTCCCCAACAAGTACATGAACTCCACAGATAAATCTAATTGATCTTCAGATAGTTAAATGTTATTTAATGAAAAAAAAGGGAGTATGGTTAACATAACATGTTCTTCCATGAGAATATATCTGTCCTCCTCAAAAAATTAAGAGAAATACATGATGTTGGAACCTCTATGGTCCTATATAATATAACCACTGTGCTTGTTTACTTGAAAAAAAGACCCATCTTAGTTGATCTTGAAGCCCTATTGTGGGAATTTTTAGCACTTTAAATGACTTGGAACATCGCTATTGACCACTTTCTTTGATGATGAGGATTGGGGGATCTAGATTATCATAAACTAAGGTATAATAGTATAATACATAGTGAAATTAAGGAAATATAATGGGATACAAACTTGGATTTTATATGGGCTTTGATGGGTCTCAAAAAACTATGATGGACTATAAAGTAGGTCTCCCATATTGCCCACCAAAACGCGGAGAAAGGAATGTATCAGCTCTGGGATTCCATATCCATGAATGAATAAATATTTAATCCTGAAGAAATTAAGAGTTAAATATAATTATACTAGATGTTTTCCCCTATGATTCCAATAAGATGAAATGACATAATGTTCTCTCAATCCCCATCAATAAACAATGTATCACTGACACAATTTTATAATTGTCATAATAAATTCATTTAGATGTGATATGAATACCTTTCCTTTTCCCAAAAATGTTCATAGATATAGCCTCACTCCAAATACACCAAATAAGAAATTTGAGTTAATATAGTATTGATTATAACAATATTATATTACCCTTTAAATTATGTTACATTTGACATGGTTTGGCTTGTATTATTCATAACATTAGATGGAGGCTAATATAAAGGGGGAGTTATATAATGATCTATTTTAATGACTAATTAAATGTCAGAATATATAGACTTCAATATTTTTTTATAACTATGGTGATATGGGATGATTTTTTAGGTTTATATTTTATTTTTTGAATATATATTTATGTGTTAATGTAATTATTCTAGAAGAATTGAAAGTTTTTCGTTCTGTGGAATTATTTTATAGATATTTCAAAAATTTTAGGATTAAAAAAAGGTTGTTGTAGTGGTGTTCTAGGAATTTTTCAAGGTGGAGGATGGTCATCCATGTAGTCAAGTATATTTCCCACGTTTTCATGTTTGTGGAACAAAAATGGAGTTTGTGGTAGGGGCTGTCACACGACAATCATGCACTATGTAAATTTAAGTATGAAAATTTCTAAGAAAACTTATCCCTATGGTAATAGAGTATAAAATTTTATAAATTATTTTTTTAATCAACCATATATTCAAGTGAATAGTCCACAAAGAGAGTAGTTGTTCATAATGTATATTTTTTTGAGCAATTTAAAGTCTATTTTTATAGGGTTGTACAGTATTTCCATGGATTAGCACTTTTCATAGGGGATTATTCTATAAAAATATCTCTGACCCTTTCATTAAGAAACCTTTACATGTAAAAGATATATCCAGAGTATTGAGAGAAAATTATTGAAGTTAATAGTAAAATTATGTATCATAAAATGGAGTTTTGGGTAGATCTATGGAGTGTGTGATCCACAATGTTATATATTCAATACCCAATATGGTTCATAGGGAGAATTTCATGAAGTGAAGATCGTGGAATTTGAAGGGTAGTTGATTTTTTGCCTAGTTGTATTTTTTTTGGAATGTGGAAACTCACAATGGGGCTAGATGAAGTATAATGTGTGGTACTTGAAGGGTGGTTCATGGGGTTTTGTGTGTTTTCCTTATGGAAGGCATTTTATGGCAGGTATTTTCATATGAAGATCATAGGTGGTTATATATGGAAACCATGATGTTAAATGGATAATTAAATTTATTTTTTTATAATATAAATTAAATCATACAATCATGAAAATGTGAATATTACCATAAAATTGATAAACTAAGTAATTCATCTAATATATTGAGTAAAAATGAGTGGAATAGTTGGTATAACGGTGGTAGTATGCTATCAATGAATTATTTGAAAAGGATTTACATTTAAAATATATTAACCATTGTTTTAAAATTATAATTCACAAAATCTGGGGACTTTTTATAGGTTTGGGTATCATTGAAACATCACAAATGTGTACTCATTTAAATAGCCATTAGTTGTAGACAATGTAAAAATTTTATCTCTTTGTTTTCTTTTTTTTGTTTGGATACTTTGTATTATAGTAAGATATGTTTAATTTTTTTACCAATGCAGGGATAAATCTACTTAATCATTAAAATTTGATACACTAATTTACTCCTCCCCTCTCAAGGCATCCTGAGAACAACAAGTGGTATCAGAGAGAGGATATTGGTTTCATATATATCAATTTATGTTCATACGAGGAATTTAGTTAATGTAAATGAGTTCCAATATTTCAAGGAAGAAACAATCATTTTTTGAAAAATACAATGTGATCACATCATTTATCTCTTGGACTAGAATCTCATTCTTCCACCAATAATGGGATTGGATTTAGTGATGCTAAAATATTTTATATTATCGAGGCTATCAGAAAAATATAGATGATTAGAAAAAATATAAATAATCTTTAACTGGAGCCCTACTAGATACGATATATATTAAGGTGAGGAGATATACTAGTTCCATGTATGTGTGGAAAAAAATATACAACATTTTTAATGGTTTTATTAATGTGAATGAAGCTAAGATATAAGTGATACACAATAAGATTAATGATCTTAAAATTTATCATGATAAAAATTCTAATAATTTATTCAAATGAATCAAACATTTTTTGGTAATTTTTTGAAGAATTGTTGAATAAATTAATGATATCAATATTATAAGGAAATTTTTTTTGGTGTATACCCCCTCTATATAATCATAATGTTTCAAATGTAAAAAATGGGTATTTGTACATGTTTTATCTTAAATACCATCCAATGAACATGGTTTCTTATGAAATGTGTTTAAATGCTGAAGGTAAATATATTAATTCAAATTAATATATGTATGACATCATATATAAAATGGTACAACCTTTTGAATGATTAATAGTGCGTTTTTGGTTTTATATGTCTTAGGAGTTGTTTTTGGGAGTTTCTATAGAACCTAGGATAGATACTCCCTATATGAACATTCTACATAATAAATGTATAGTTTATGGTGTAAATGTGTCACTAGGAACAATCTATGAAATGGTTAATAAAAGAAAAATATTTCCTGTATTAATATTCATTTTATGCTATTAATTAATTTTAAGACATAAGACCCTCTTTTACAATATAAGATCACCACTCAATACACATTAAATTTTATGCGATATGCTTTTTGAAATACAAGTGTTATGTGATATTTACATCATAAAATTACGGTTTAAATTTTAAACACTTCTTACTAGTAGGTTTTTATCAACAAGTAAAGTAAATCTTCTCTTATAGGAGATGTAGGTCTCTTCCTTTGCTGTAGGGTTTGTCTGGGAATGTTTATGTGTTTACTCTACTTCTGACTACCTCTGTTCAAAATTTGATCCTAAAGGATGTTACATATCTTCTTTTTGGAAAGTGATATTTATGATTTTTCATTTATATTTTTTTTGTGAAAGTGGTGTGGAACAATGTTTTGGATTCAATGACCTTGTGGCAGTGTTTTTTTCTCCATTCTATATATTTCACGCTATCATCTCCCAAATCCCGACCCTTTTGTTGGTAATGGTGTAGAATGTGTGTTTTATTTTTTTATCTGATATTTTATCTTATCCACTGACCAATTATCTTTTTGAATTGATTCTATTATGTGGGAATTAATTCTAGGTCATCCATTATTGTCTTTTTGTTCTTTATTTTCATAGTGGATTCCATTGCAGTTATGTATGACCGATGGTTGAGGTAGGCAGATCCATATCTAGAAAATTTTGGATTAACCCTGTATAATTTAGTTTTATAAATTGATATATAAATAAATTGGAATTATTTATTTATTTTTTTGTGTGGGGAAAATGGTCTTTAAAAAAATATGTGATTCACCTTTTATTGTGAAAGAAAAGGTATTTTCAAACCATAATAAAGTGGATTTATAAAAAGGTTTTTTTAGAATTAATTTTGATGAAATTATTTGGAAAATGAAACACATTAGAATCCTTTTGAACATAGGTGAATTGTATAGTAAAAATCCTTATATGTATTTACTATTTTGGACCTCAATAATGCGATGTTCCTATATATCATAGGCCAGTTGTCATAGGGACTTATTAGACACTATTGGGAGGTTCACCTTCTAGGGTGTTCCTCTTCTCCCTACATTTGACGTATATGTTTCAGAGATTGATGAAAATGATGTTCTTTGTCTGTGTATGATTGTTTATTCAAGCCTATCTAATAGTGATCCTTGGTGTGATGTAATTATGCTCTGTATTGATTCATTTTTGTTTGATTACAATTTAGATATATGTTCTATGATTTGAAATTGTTTTACATGGATTATTTAGAGAAATTAAAAAAGTGTAATGTTTTAATGTGTTTTTATATAAAAACTATGAAATAGGTTATCATTATTTTCTTCATTAATATTGACCATGTTCAGATTGTTATATAGATAATTGTAATAGGAAACCTAGGTATTATTACACTGATCTTGTTAAGCGCACACCCTACACACCCCTTCAGAAGTGTGTAGAGCTATTAATGAATTTTGATACAGGGAAATGAATGGATCCAAAGTGAGGAGGAAAGGATTTAGTTAGCAAGTATTGGGTATCTTGAGGTGAGATAGTTGGATTTCATCTTTTATCACATAGAGTAGTTGTCTCTAATTATTGTATTTTCCCATTACTGTTGGACTCATATCTTAGAGTTTTTAGAGGGTTTTGAGTTGTATAATTCCTATTGTTTTATTTTTATTATGGAATATATCCCTTTTTTGTTTCTTCCACTATTTATTTTAATTATATATATATAGATATATTCTATGTTATCTACTTTATGTTGGGGAAATTGTTCCCCCATTCTGTTGTTGATGATTGTGTTCTAGTCACTAGCCTATGAGGGTTGGAAATACACATCAGGTATGTGGAAAAATCAGTTCCAGTTCTAGTTTTGAGGGAATCCTTATCAAATTCATTAAAATCTTGGTATTAGAACATGGTTATGCTCAATTTTTGGACATCTACTATATTGGATATAAGATTTTTGTGACTTGGTGGTAGGATACGGTGAGTTCCTGGCCCTCTACTTCTATTAAGAGACTCCTATTACAATTGGATGTTGGGATGAGCCTCTTCTATGTTGTTTTATTGATCCTAATCTAAATGTTTCTTTAGTATTCTTGTTTGAACTGATATTATCTTATTAGAAGATCATTTATTATATTTTGGAGGATAGTAATATTCCGTTGATATTTTTACCACTTGTTCAATCACAGGGCATAGCAGATGATCCTCATGGGAATATACCTTTGGACTTAATCTTATAGAAGCTATAATGTGAGATGTTTGTGATGTGGAACATAATATTCAACAAGTATAGAAATCAATTGTCAAGTTAAATCTAGAAGATATTGGATAAATGGATAGATCTCATGATTTATTACATGAGAATCTCCCATCCTATAAGGGTATAAATGACCCCCAAGATGTGGGGGATTAGATGTACGAGATTGATCAGATCTTTAAATTTTTTTACAATATTTAGGCAATCATTGTAAAGTGATAAGTCTTTATAATGGAGGGTCTCAAAAATTTATGGTTGGATTCAATGGAATATACAAATAAAAACATGGTATTGTACTAGGAGAGTTTAAACACCCTCTACAACCAATAGTTCTGGCCAGAGTCTTTAAGAATGGAAAAATTAATGATGTTTTCTCTCTTTGTATATTGGATAGAATTTAGCGTCAGTATAAACAAATTTATTCATTGAGAATGTTCTTTTTTTTATGGAGGTAATAAAGTTTGATCATCTAAATGATCAAAAGTACTTTTATTATTTTCCTTCAAATATCAGATCATTGGTATTCATGATGAAGCATTCTACCTATGCGAAGTTGATAAATAGGTCTATGAATGAATAAATGGCAATGACATGAAATATTTTATATTTTCCCCCTTCTCTTTTACCTAGTGTACTCTTAAATGGATCATATGAAAAAATGGTAAAGTTTCATGATCATTTATGGAGAGGTGGATGTGGTTATTAGTAGCATACCTCCTCTTCACTATCATTTATTTCTAGTAGTGTGCCTCTAAATTTTTATTAGTGCAAAATGTTTTAGAAAACATTAAATACTTTCTCTACATATAAGAGTATGTGAAATAGTTTTTGTTTCTATGACCATTTCATATGATTATATCTAGCTATGTTTATGCCTACTTATGGATATGCATCATCATCTCTAAATGTCACAATGACATAATAATATTCTTTAAATTCTATAGGGCTCTGGCCACATGACATAGGAGTGAAGAACCTTCACATAATGATTGAAATTTTTAGGGAGGTTGATGAAGGTCTATAGATTGTAAGAGGTACTACCTTTGTTTCATCATCTATAGAAAATTATTTATTTAATATTAGTTTCACACACTTGTTTGTATCTTACCGATTTTTAGATAATAAAAATCATATAATGGAGATCATGCCATTTTTTTGGAGATAGAGAAATATTTTTGAAAGAATAAAGAGTAGAGGTTTTAATTTCCTTGTTCTCTATCAATAGATAACATAGTTTCATTAAATTATTTTTACATTCTTGAGTTGGATCTATATAATATCATCGTTGGGATATATTTTCTTTTCACTCATCTTTCCAAGGATTATTGATACAATTAGTGTGTCTTGTTCCTTTCTTCTCATGGGAGAACTAAGGTGTTTCAGGGAGAGTTGGTTATGAGTAATGGTTATGCGTGACCTATTTTCCCTAAGATCATGATTTTATTAGCTGTTTTTGATGTTGATCCCGATGAAGTTTATTATTTTGGAAATCTTCCCATGATTTTGATGTAATTTTCTGATGTCTTCCGAGATAAATTCTATAGTCTACCTCCATAAATTTAAGTAGAGTTTATGATTTATCTAGTGTGGGGTTTGTAGATGATATTGATTACCTCTAATCATATGGCACCATAGAAGATGAAATAACTCAACATTATGTAGGATTATCTGATGGATAAAGGTACTGATCTCCTTATTTTTTCTATAGAAATCCCGAATTCTCTTTTCTATGAAGGATGGTCGTTCACTTAAATTGTTAATAGACTACCGGGGGTTGAACTGGTTAATGATTATGAATAATTATACATTTTTTACATGGTTAATGTATTTTTCTAGATGAAGGGGGAAATGTGGTTTTCAAATATCGTTCTTCAATCAGGTTTTTATTAGCTCACGATTCGAGATTATGATATATCCAAGGTAGTTTGTTGAATCAGGTATGACCATTATGAATATCTAGTGATTATATTTGGTCCAACTAACACTCCTAGAGTTTTCTTTTGGATTTGAAGAACTTGATATTCTATCAGTATCTTGACACTTTTATGTTATTTTTTTCAGTTATATTTTAATTTATTTTGGGTCCGAGCATGAGTATGAGCACCATCTTTTTTGGTTTTGTAAATATGTTGCAGTCACTATTTCTATAGAAAGCTCTAGAAATGTAATTTCTAGATCCAAGAAGTGAAGTTCAAGGAGAACATAATTTCTAAATTTTCCTTATTAGCTAATATTATGAAGGTGACAACTGTCTGGTAATTTGATGAGGAATGAAGAACCTTTGAGATTCAGAGCTTCCTTTGTCTTCTAGTATACTCTTGGTGGGTTTTCCATGATTTATAAAATTTGGATGTGTATTTGACTAATCTTACAAAAAAATTGGGGAAATTCTCATAGGATGTGAATGTTTAGATTTATTTTAAATAATTGATATGGATTATGGAATCATATCCTATTTTAATCTCACCGAAGATCGGTAAGGCGTATGTGGTATATTTTAATTATTAGGGTGATGGTGTGGGTTGTGTGATTTTATAGGATCATAATGTTGTAGACAATGGGTCTTTTAGCTTCAAAAACATGAGAATATTTACCACATTATGATTTGGATATGGTTGTTGTAATGAATGCGCTTAAATATTGGGAGCACTATCTCTTTGGGGAGAGGTTCACAATATTTTTTGATCATAAGGGTATGAGATATATATTTTAAAATAAATTAATTAATACTGTGGTGGTGGGTGGAATACCTTAATAAGTTTTAAATGTAAATCATCAATACCTTGGGATATTGGAATGTCTTTGTAGATGCTATCAGTAAAAAATTTCTATAGCATCCTATTTTGGAATCAATGGAAGAGTAAAACCTTATGGGTCTCTTCACATGGTTGCATGCATAATCTCAGGAGGATATTTCTGGAATGTTTATTACCAGTGTTTGGTTATCATGATCTCTATATAAGTCTATTATGTATGCATAAAAATAAGATGATGAAATTAATGGAAATCGAGAAACCCATTATTGTGATGATACTATTTATGGTGGTCTCTCCCCTCAGATGGTATTGTATATTTTTTTGGATCGGTTTGGAATCCCATAATTTATGACAAGTTCAATTTTTATTATTATCATAGTTCATTATTGGCCCCTCATTCAAGAAATAAAAATATGTTGTATGATCTGAGATAATGTTTTTGGTGGTCAGGTATGAAGTGTGACAATGCTAATTTTGTGTCACACTATTACACATGAAAATAAATAAATTATGAACATATAAAACCTAATGGTTCTCATATAATCTTCTAATGATAGTTTGTAAGATGAATGAGGTTACCATGGACATAGTTTTAGGATTAATCAGAACTTCACAAGGGGAAAATTATTTCTAAGTGGTGATTGATCGATTGAAAAATATACTCATTTAATTCTGAACAAGGACACCACTTATGTTGATGATTTGGGTAAGTATTATGTAAATAATATCTTGAGGTTTCATGTGATTCCCTCTATTATCATCTTGGATAGAGATCTTAGGTTTACCAATTGGTTCTATAAATGTATCCAAGAGGTGATGGGGAGTATGGTCAGGTTGAGTAGAGATTACCATCCATAGAAAAATAATTAGAAGAACCATGTTATTCAAAACGTGGAGGATATGCTCTTTACATACATCATGGATTTTGATGGAATGTTGGATAGAGATATAAAACTAGATGAATTTTAATATAGAAAAAGTTATTTTTCATCAACCAGAATTGATCCATTCATGTATTTGTATATAAATAAATAATGATTTCAAATTTCTTGGGGATGATGTGAGTGAGGCAAATATTGTTGGACCCATTATCATTCATGAGTCTTTCGTGAGGATTTAAGATATATGTTATTGTTTATTTATAGTAAATTGCTTATAGAAATCATATTCAGATCATAGAAATCCTCTTTTGGAGTTTTACATTCTCGAGCAAGTTTCCATTATGGTTTCTTCATGGTTGGTTCATATTCATCATGGGAAATAAGGATACTTGGATATGAGTTATGTTAGATCATTCGAGTTCATATATAAGCTCAGAAAAGTTGAATATCAATTAGAAATATCTTCTTAGTTGATGTGCATTCATGATTTCTTCTGAATATCTCATCTCAGGAAGTTCCATCATGATTACACTCTTGTTTTAAGTTGATAAGAGACCGAGATAGATCTATATGTTTCGGTTGTAGAGTAACCATTGGATATTGTCAATTCTCAAGTAAAATTCATACATGGGACGTCAATCTAGCTAGTTATACTATTATGGAGATATGTATTAGATTCTCATGAGTGTTGGGAGTGTGAATCATCAGTGTAAAATATTTGGCCTCACATATTCACAAAGTAACCATCTTCCACATGAATTTGTGGGGATAGAAAGTCTTATGGTGGGGAGAAGCTAGTATGCAGTATAAAAGGAACTCTATTTTTGATGTTTGAGAGTGTGTTTTCATGGTCATTGGGTGTATGAGTTATTTTTGGGTGATTCTATATCACATACCCTAGGAAATTCATATAGGACCATCTTATATCATTAATGTGTATTTTATGTTTCAAATATTCCTTTTGGTAGAATTTGTGAAATGGATTATGACACATGAATCATGCAATCCATAAAATACCTTTTACACCATAAGATACTTCTGTTCCACAAGACCCTCTTTTATATCATAAGATCAACATTCGAGATAAATTTAATATGATTTGTTGTGTTTTTAAACATACATGAGTTATTGGACATTTACACAACAAAACTATTGTTTATTCAATAAACCCTTTGCCTTGGTAGGTTTTTATCTACCACATGTGCGACTCTTCTCCCATTAGACTTGTATAACTCTCCTAGGGCTTCCCTAAGAACACTTGGGTGTCTTCCATTCTTTTGATTTCCTCTATTAAACATTATATCACTATAGAGGTTGAGTATCTTTTTCTTAGAAAGAATTTATTCTACTCCATTTTCATTTGTCATGGATGTTGGGTAGTAGTGTGTTTTGGATTATTTACCCTTTTGTGTTGTTTCTGTTGATACTTTCTAGATCTTTCAGGAGATCATATCTAGAAGGTTGGCCCTTATATTGGTTTGGGTATGACATGAATTCTTTTTTCGTTTTTTGTTATTTTAAATTCTCTAATAACTGCTTTTCTTTTTTAATCTATTCTATAGTGTTATAAATAATTTTAGGGCCTCTAGTACTATATTTTTATTTTTTGTTAGTGGATATAATTTTACGTGTATGTGACTCGATGATGAGGTAGGTGGTTCCATTTCTAGCCTATGTTGTATGAACCATTAATGATATGGGTTTAAAAATAGTTTTATAAATAATTTGGAAATATTTATTGATTTTAAAGTGTGTGTAAACTCATTTTTCAAAAAAAAATATTGGGTTCCACTTACTTTAGTTAAGAAAAAGGTATTTTTAAATATTTATGATGTGGATTTATGAAATTGTTTTCAAAAGAATTATTATTTCTAAAATGATATTGAATATATAGCACAAGTTATGCCATGGGTACTTAAGTATAAGGAAAATCAATAGGCCTCACCAACTGTTACTCTTGGGGGGTTCACTCATATAGGGTTCCTATTCTCCCTAGGTTATGTATCCAAGGGAAAAGTCATTCTCTATTGGTAGTTTCACTTTTAGGGGTGTTCCTTTTCTCCATAGATTAAATTTACATATCTTGGTGCTTGATATGAATAATGTTATATGTTTGGTTATGAGTATTATAACTAGCTTGACCATTAGGGATCCTTAGTGTGACATAACTATGCCATGGTTTGTATCGATTGTATTTGAATACCTATTTCGATATATGTGATATGTATTGAATTTTTTTTAAATCATTTTTTTAGAACTGTGGGAAAATTTGAATGTTTTTCCATATTGTTTATATAAATAATATTTAACTGATTATCATGACTTGATTTATTGAAATTTTAGAACGTTAAAATTATTAATATTAGAATTTTTATGAAAATCCTTGGTGGGATCGACTAAGCTTGTTCATATTAGACCCTTCATATCCCTTTGATGGTGTGTTGAACTAGTTATGTATTTTTATGTAGTTAATAAAAAGGTGACATAGTATGGCAATGAGGTTCTTGTTATCTAGTCTTAGGTAGATAGTGGTAAGATAGTTGGACATCATTAACTTATCACATAGAGTATCTATTTCTCATTTTAGTTTTGCCTTCTGTTGCTGGACTCATACTTTAGAGTTGTTTAACTACTTTGAAGTTGAATAATTTCTATTATTTTCTTTTTTCATGGAAAATATCTTCTTAGAATTTAAAATTCAATTTTTATCCTATATGTTTATATATTCCAAGTCATCTTCTTTATGTTTGGTGAAATAATTCCCCCTAGTATTTTTTGATGCCTGGGTGATGTTCACTAACCTAAGGAGATCATGAATTCCCTTCTGTTATTTGGTGAATTGGTTTTGGTGCTAGTTTTTAGGGTACCCTAGAATGGATTCTTATACGATGTATTTTAACAAATAAAAAAATATTTCATTGGAAAAGGTAATGAAATAAATATAATTTGGATGTTGATTTTCTATCTCATATAGATAAAAGATTCAAGACATGAAAATGAAGTTTCCAAGGCAATACACCCTTTATAAGGTTTTAATGTGGTAAAGTTGGGAACAATACATCCAGGTTACCCAGAAAATTTTATGATAATGAAAGTAAAACTAGATGTAATAAATAAGACTCGGAGGATGTTTCCTTCTAAATGTGAATTTAAATTTCGAATCTCTTCTGGAATGAATATAAATAGAACCATATTTTCCATAAAAGAGTATGATGATAGAGTTGAAATACTAGAATAAATCAATGAAATGTTTATATATGATTATAAATATGTCATTATGGATATATTTGAAAAGGATAACTTATAATGGAGGCAGAAAATTAACAATAAGGTATAGTTAATCTCAGGGTGAACCATGATAAAGCTCTTGATGAAATCAATATCCAAAGAACAAAAAATAAAATTTTTATTGGAATTTTAAAAGAATCCCACAAATATATTGATCAGATCAAAACAGAGATATACCAACTATTATAAAATTTATATTATCAAGTGATCAATCAATTAAATTTACAATATGTTTTTAATTTCATACAAAAATAAATAATATTATAAGGTTATTTATGGACATCATTATACTATAATAGATCCAATTAAAAAGGTAGAATCCTTAGAAGAAAAGATTGTTACAATGAGATTCAAATTAGAATTAGAGATAGAATAATGTGATTGAAAGAAGAAGACAAACATCAAGAGGTTCACCAAAGGATAACTGATAGAAACAGTCATGATAATATTGGAAGGTGTCAATAAAATTATAGATTAATAGAGGCAAATTTTTTTACGTAAAAGGTGAATCATCTATGATGATGAAATTTAAAATGAAAAAAAATAATAGATCAGATTAAAGGAAATCCAAAGGGTGAAACTTTTGATGTCAAATCTAGAACATCAATTGTTCAAATAAATATTGTTACCATAAATGGAAATCATATGGAAAAAAATAATCTTCATCCTTTGAGGTTTAACCAATGAAATTCATAATGTTTTATGAAGGATAATGGAATATAGGGGAATGAAGGAGATAAGATATATCCTTATATGAAACTTTAATTTCATAGATTTTATTCCAACACAAAATATTATTGTGAAGAGACAAGGAGGTACCTAAAAAGGGAAATAACTGGGAGTTAGCAAAGAAGAATAATGTAAAACCCTTCATCAAATAGAAGAATCACTTCATATTGATATTTATTATAGTGATTCAACTTTGGTAATAAATAGATTGATTATATGATGATGTTAAGTAATTCCAAACATTAGGGATATTATAGGGAAAAGAATTCTAGAAAACCAGACAATATTGCATTGATTAATATATTTTAACCACTAGATAAAGAATATGAGTATGACTATAATACTTATGCTGAAGAGAAATATGATCCTATTTTTTCTAAATCTCAATCAAATATATCATATAAATAAAATCAAAATAGGGAAAATGAAAATATAACTAAAATTACACTCAAGCATACAATGAAAAAACACATAGATCATTGATAATGGGTTTTATTCACCCATGAATGGGAATTAAAATATTTTGAAAAATGTGAGGGGAAGAGATGATAATAAAATATAGTTATAAAATAAAGTATTCTTAAAGATTAGAGGGGACAGTGATACCTTCCACAAAGGTAACAAACTTATGAATACAGAACTTCTCTTTGTGGATGATTTTTTAGTGATACAGATAAGTGTGATTAAGCCAATGATTTTGGACCTAAGAATTCATTTAATGAGGATGGTTGTGTTATCATGGGAAAATCTAGGATTTAAATTATAAATGGATGGAAGAAAAATGGAAATATATATTCGGTTGATAATAATGAAAGCACTAGTAATTTAATAATTCAAAATGAGAAAAACATGTGGCATCAAGGTCTCAGTAAAAGTATCTAATAAGGAATAAAAAATTTCCAATGTTAAGGGATATTATAGATGTTATCAATCTAATATCAGATCATGAGAAGGATTGTTATGCTTGTATGTTGTGAAAAGTGGTCTAAAATACATATAAAAAAGAATAAAATTCAATCCAATATTATTGAACAAGTGAATACCCATTTATGTCATCCAATAAAATTATCAAGCATGTAAAGGGTAAGGTATTTCATTATTTATTATTATATTTATGGAATATTGGATAGTTTTATATTCTTGACAATATATAGGCGAGTGATTAATAATAATATGAGGTACATAAGGAGAGTTGAAACCGAAACTAAAACCAAAATCAAAATTATATAATTTTATGGTGGAACAGAATACAAATCCATTGAAATTTCAACCTACCTTTAGAATAACTTAATTAAGTTGAGTTATATTTGGAATGTAATTCATAATATAATATAGTTCTTTAATAAAAAATTGGTC
This sequence comes from Viscum album, assembly GCA_963277665.1. Classification (NCBI taxonomy): domain Eukaryota; kingdom Viridiplantae; phylum Streptophyta; class Magnoliopsida; order Santalales; family Viscaceae; genus Viscum; species Viscum album. The sequence continues at coordinate 12,448 of CAUJRU010002469.1, read as the reverse complement.
AAAGAATAGTATGAAAAAACAATGCTCACTAAAAGTACTATATCTTCTCACTATTTGTATGAATTAGTGAATGAATTTTTATATAAAAAAACTTTTTGGTGCTTAGGACATGAGATGAAAGAGAAAAATATGAAATTTTCAATGGAAGGAGTACCGCATTAAAACATTGTTTGTTTATTTGGAATAAAATTCTGCATTCGATATAAATAAGTACAATTGGCTGAGTATTGTGATATGACTGCTGAATGAGTATTTCTATGTAAATAAACAAAAATTAATTTCTAAAAATTCATTAATAAGAGGCTGAATAAAAATATGGAATGTAATGGTGTTATATTCAATATGGAGAAAATGTGGAGAACTCTAAAAACCCAATCACTGATGCTTTCTGTGAAAATGATGAAGAAGAAATTGAAACTACAACAAATTTATAAATAATTTATAGTTACACAAATGATGATGACTCTATAGAAAAATTAAAAGGGGTTATTTTTCCTGAAAACAGTAATCCGACACTATAAAATTTAAATAGAATAATGAATATTGATCAACCCTGCAAAATTAAAGATAAAACCACTTAATATATAAAAAAATAATTAGAAATATATAGCATGTTATAATATTTTCAATGGAGGAACCAATATATTTTGATTAAGTGGAAAAGGATGAATCGTTGGTCAAATCTTTGGATGGGGAATTGGTTGAATAGAAAAAAAACAAACATGGAAACTTTTGAAGAATCTTATACATCACAATGTAGTTAAATAATATGTATCCTCAAAAATAAGTTTGATGAACATGAAAATGTGGTTTTAAATAAGGAACATATGGCATGAAAATGTTGTTCTCAAATCATACAAGCTGATATTGAATAAATGTTTTCACTAGTGGCATGAATTGAGTAGACCAGGATCTTCTTGGTAATGGATACTCTTTGAGGTTTCATGGTATATCTGATAGATGTAAAAATCAGCTTATTAAAAATAATTTATTTAGTAATAACTCTCTATTGAACTACTAGGGGGATTTTTTATTGAAAATTATGAAATAAAAGTAATCGTATTGAACAAGGATCTATTAGGTTTGATGAAGGCCCCCTGAGCATAGTATAATCTCTTTTACTCATACTTAAAGAAGTTGGAATTAAAAATGGTTGGTGTTGACCATAATATATATTCAAAAACACGTCATGTAGAATTATTCATGGTGCTCATTTACATTGATGATATCATTTAGGGCAGAGTAAAATATAAGCCTATGGAAGAATTTGTTAAGATGATGAGATGCGAATTGAAAATTTCTTTGATAGGTTAACTCACAAATTTTATGGCGCTCCACGTAGTTCATAAAATTCTATACACTTTTGTATCTTAGACTAAGTATATAATAAAGATACTAAATAAATTATATATATATGATTCGTAATAAAATGAAAATCTTATTTCTGTTAGAACCAAGATTGGTAAGAATGAGGATTTAAATTATGTCGATCACACTATTTATAAACGGATTATTTGAATCTTATTTTATTTATTATCGTAAGACAATATATTGTATTTTTAACATGTTTGGTGGTCCATTTAAAAAAATAATTAGATTTAAGAGAATATTATAATTGTTAAAAATATAGTCATATAGATTCAAGTAACTCAATTATGGATTACTCATTGATGTGGGGAGAAATCATGATCTATCAACATTTTCATATGGGAAAATGGGAAATGAGGTTATTGATTGAAATCTACATAGGGTGGTTATTTTTTATTTATTGTAAATATATTAGATATGTGATAAATAAGATGCAAATAACTTCATTTTGTACGGAACAAGATAAATATATCTCATTGATTAAGGAATATGTACAAATTTTATGGAATAGGTAATAGTATGTAGATATTGGGCAATATGATATGTAGCTAGTGGTGATCATTTATGATAATAAGAGTGTGAATTAACTCACAATGAATCTAAAACAACACTCTAATACCAAACATAATGAAATTCAGTATATATTTATCATATAAATTGTGGATAATGGAATGGTGAGGTCATAGTATTTTGACTCTAATGAGAAATTAAGAAATATCAGGGATAAAATTTTGGCCACACCTATATTTGAGAAGCATCAGTTGAACCTTAGTTTTCAACCACCTCACTTGACCTAGTGAGGATTAGGTTTACCCTTCTCCCAATGAAATTATCTACTTCTAAATTTTTGTTAATTGATACATGAATAAGGGGAGATATGATCCATGCGGTGTATTGTGGTAAAGTAAATATTAGGACCTTTTAACATTCAGTTTATTTCCTAAGGAGATGAAAAAAGGAAGATTATATTTTTTGGAATCATATCAATTGGTTCCTTTTACTGTTTTATGTAAGTGATATCAACATTGAGAATCTCTAGTTTCTGGGGGGGGTGTACATGCTATGGTAATAATACAGGGAGTGTTTTTCCTTGAATGCGACATGTGGTACTTTCATAAACAATTTTTCTCCACATAAATGTTTTTTGCACAAGGAATGGATTGATAGATGGTTTATTTAATCATTTTTTTACTATTTTATGGATTTAAATATCACTTTGTATTTTTCGTACATGAATTCAAAAATATTTTTTATTGATTGACCATGAAATTAATTATATGGTCAATATATGTAGTATGTGGTCCATTGAGGGTGTACACAGTCAAAATGATGAACTTATTTGGTCACCACAACGTTTTTGTTTATATGTGTATAATAGTACATCCATATTTATCATGTTATACAAGTAATTTTATTATAAATACCTCTTTATCACATTAATTAATAAATCATTATAATTAAAATAGATATGAAGTGTTTTGAGAGAAAATAAGAGAATTCATGAGATGAATATTTTATCACAAAGTGAAGATTTCATCAGATCTATGGAGTGTCCATTTCACAAAGTGAAGTATATGGACATCATGACTGGGTACGATATTAATAGTGTTAGATCACGAAGAGGCTCCACGAAGTGCAGTACACCATCCTTGAAGTCCATTATGTGGTATGCGATGTAGATTGTTGGGTGAGATGTGTTCCATGTGTTTTCTTCACATAATATAGATTCTAAAAGATATTTTCTAATGAAGATAAAAGGTGTATATTTTTTGGAGATCATGATGCACATTAGGTTATCACATGTTAGTTTCATGATACAAATCAATTCATACTTTTCTAAAAATGCATGAGTGAACATTAAATTGATAAACCGAAGGAGGCTTCATTTAATATAGTCTGAAAGGAGGAATTAAAGAAGGTAATCAGAGGGTGGAATTACACTATCCCGAAATTATTTATAATAGTAGTGTGACTTTCATTTATTGGACATGGAAAAACAATTGTAACCCAACAATTCTTGTAAAGCTTAACAAATTCATGTATAATTGAAACATCATCAACTTACTGTCCATGGACTAGAAAATAGCAGTGAACCAATAAAAATATGTTGATTTTAGTTTCCACATTTTTGTTATTGATGAATATGTAGTACCACAAGATAAAATTTTCATGTTCCCACCATCATGTGTAAAATATTTATTTAATCATGAAATGTTAACACCATGATTCACCCCACCCCTATCAAGGAATCCTAGGCTAGAAGTGTTTTCATTGAGAAAAAATTACATTGGTAATGGGTGCTCTATTTTCTACATAAAGTTGAGATCTGTGATATGAAAACATATGTAGTAGTGTAGGATACCAAATTAGTAAACTTTCCAAAAATTAATTTAAAATTTTCCAATAATCCAACAATAGTTATCAAAAAAGATGCTAATAAAACCATAGATTATATTCCAGAGTTGTGAACCAATAGATCCATTGATCCATCTAATATTAGCTCTTAAAATCTTTTAATATATGAATCATTCCAAATTATGTACCTCAAGATCTCCTATAAAACTATCTTATCATTCATGCACTAAATTTGTTCAAAAAACATTCTGATAATAATCCCCACTTCATCAATCAGATTTACGAATTTGGACTTGCTAACACAATAGTGATTACATTCCTTGTGTGATTACTAGATAGGGCAATTAAGAGTTGGATCTATACTTCTTATCACTAAACATGGAGTGCTCTAAATTAATTTCATTGGTATGAGAGTATAAGAGAGAATGTTATTCACCTATTTTATCCTACCTTCAAAAGATAGGAAGTAAATCATCCAATTCGAAATCTTTCTCAGGATTCTATAAATAATTTCCTCAAATTAGAAAATTAATATTTTTATATATAAAAATAAGAATAAAAAAATCATATGGAATGTTACTTTTAGAAATTTAAAGACATTCCGATATGATTTTTTTATCTTCCATCGATTCATTTCATTGTTATTTATAAACTACACTTTATAAAATTGATGCACCGAACCCTCCTATTACTATAGGAAGTGAATAATGTATTAATATTTTAAGTGTAATTTCTCCAAAAATTAATAAAAAATAGAATATTTTATATGGAAAATAAAATACAGATATTGAGGAATCCATATAGAAATTTAAATGGTTGGACCGTCTTGGTAGATATCAAATTGTTAATATTCCTACAAATGTCATCCTAATATAGGACAAATAAGCAGAGTGACTCAGAGAATATCCTTGTTTAAGACCCTTGAGTATATTCATTAAACCAATCCTCATCCCCATGAGGGATATCGTGAACCATGGTGAGGAATACCAATAAAATAATATTTAACAAACCAACTCTAAAAATCCACATTGTCTCAAAATAGTTATATTAAAACTCTATTCCATCTTCTTGTATACCTTTTTGCGTCAATTTTCACCATAATATTGAACCCAACCACTAATCTATCAATTTATTATATAATTCCATGATCCAACCCAATTAATACGTTTTTAATTATAATATCAAGGAAGCCACATTGTTCATATGAAATTTGAAGAGTTAGGTGCATGTATATTATTTTTTTAAGAATCGTAGCTCTGAAATTTTATAAAAAATTAATCATAATTATTACATGAAATACACCAAAGCATGTAGATTATTCCCCATTAAGGACTCGAATGAGGACTTTGGATGTTGTAACTATAGGGTAAAATCTTCCTTTAAAGTAAATATGCATTGATTCATGGAAATATTTTTTAATGTGTCCTCATTTAATAATTTATAAGGAAACTAGTAAGTTATTTGGCCCATGAGTGCTATTAATATTAATTATTTTGATATCCTTGGTATACTCTAAATTACTCAGAATAGGATTAATAATTTTTTTCATAGTCCCCTACAATTAATGGGACATCATCAAAGATAACACATCCACGGAAGCACACTACTTCAGCATTGACTGGCCCTATGGGAATCGATAAAAAGCATTCCATGATAATTGATGATTCCAATATTTGGATATATCTTTGAATTTCTCTATAAAGGGAATGTGAAGTTATACAAGATAAGAAGGAGCCAACATGAAATTATTGGAAGAATTAATGTCTCCAATATCTAGAGTGTGCTCTTAAAATAACTATATCAAATCTGGTGATAGGTATAGGGAATCATTTGTAAATATATCTAGAGGGAGGGAATCTTCAGGTAAGATCAGTTCAATAATCGTAAAGCCTACAAATGTTTTCTTGGTACATAGTGTTAGATTTTGGATTTTTATTCTCTTACTAATACATTTTGTATCCATTCATTTATCTTAAAATAAATCACTCTATTTTTAAAAAAATATGAAACCCCAAATCCATATCTTTTAAAGAAAGAGTAATGATATATAAATTATATTAAAAGATAAATATATTAAATACCAACTAAAAATGATTTTTTGAGGTAGTCCCACATCATCTAGAGCTATGATATTTCTCTTTCATTTTCTCCATAATAATTTAAAGATAATATTCTTAATGGTGAATGATTCTATATGATTATGTTAAAATTTAAAAAAAAATTATAGCAAGTAGAATTTAGATATATTAGAAATGGATAATTATGAATATTCTTTAATAACTATATGATTTAAAGTAAGTGAATATAATCCAGATATATTAAAAGTCAATAATAAAATTATATAATGAAAATATTACCAACATGGAGATGATAAAAATGATAGTTTCTAATTGTCATGTTCTGAAAATTCTTCTCAAACATGACTCACTAATAAAAATATCCAGAAATAGAATTTATAAAATATTATAAAACACTTTATAATCTTTTTATTAAAATAAATATACTACTAATGATTATTCATAAATCCTAAAATCATTTATTTTACATTATGAATCATGAATCAAATTTAAATAATTATAGTAATTTATTTGGTAATTTTTTTGTCGGGTTCTATATTAATATTATACTTTAAGTTTTCATACATAAAATTAAAAAAGGAAATTTCTCCACCATAAGTAGTCAAATGATAAACAACCACATCTAAAAAATAAAAACATGTTGAAAATTATAGTTTTTTGAGTATAATGTATAGAAACTTGTCACAATCATTTCATATTCCAAATCACCTAGTGAATCTTTTTTGATAATAAATTAAATAGAGAATCAAATTTATTGAAAAATAATTTTATTATCCAACCATAGACCATGATGATGTCATAATAAATATCATCATATCTGATAGCTTCATAAATACCAATGATTGTATGTAAGGAAATTATTTTAAACACCCATAAAAAATATGTCATATGATTTTTTAACAATTTCAATTAGTATTATATTTTTCTTATTTATTTTACTTATTACATATATCTAATTTTTATTTATTATAAATAGATATTATGAATCAACCAATTGAAATTAAATGGCATATTGAAGATAATTTCATTATTGAAAACACCCAGAGATAAATGACACTTAGTAATGATAAATATTTTATCATCCTTAAATTAAGAATTATTCATGCGAGTAAATTAATTGGTTATATGAAACTAATAAAAAGTTTTAAAAGTTAAAATACATAACTATCTAGGGGTTCATAAATTATAATAAATAATGTTTTTTCACCCATGTTTTGTTAAATTATTTTGAGGTTCGATGAGTTTACAAAAAATTCGATATCATATTAAGTCCCTAGATAAATTTTATTTTGGAAACCTACTCATTATAAGTGTAGTGAGCTCAGGGCCATATAGAATCACCTGAGAGGGGGAAGGGTGAATCAGATATTTTCTGATATTTCCAAATGAAATTTATTTTTTAAACCATTCAAACAATTTTGTACATGAACCTTTATTATCTATAGATAAAATTAGATCTCTATATGTAGATAATAGAAAAAAAACCTATATGTAATGTTGTACGTGAACTTAAATCAACAAAGATGTTTTGCAAGGTTAATCCCCTCTCTAGAATCCTATTCCTTATTATTATTAGGATATAAATGTCACATAATCTCCACTATGGTGAAATCACCAATTAAATTTTGTATTATCCAGGTACAATCTTTAATCCAAGACACACTATATTGCATAGATGTGGGTTTGAAATATTACAAATGAAAACAATTTACGACATCACATTGATTCTTCAAACTAGCATCCCACTAGTTATTCAATATTTTTTTCTCCTCCTCAATTGGATCACAAAAAATGTCCAAGGGTGTTTATTGTAAAAAAAATATTGATCCCCTTCTTCAAATTAGTGTGGCATTAACTGACAATAAGTTTTCAAGCATGAATCAAGAAACTCGACCTATGAAACTATCTAGTACTTCTAGATCTTTTTTGAATCTATTTCTAGTAGCTCAAATCAGTTCATTCTTCTCTAAATTCTATAATAAAATGTATAAAAGGTTCGTATACATAACTAATTATATAATGGTCAAAATTCACATATAAATCAGAAAGTGTTTACAATTTAATTTTATTTGAATGGTTGATAATTTTCTTTCCCATGTTTAAATATATTAATTGTTAATTTTTTTTTATTTACTCATTAATTATTCTTGAGTATCATTTTTATATTATTAAGTAATGTATACATTAGTTTTTTGTGAAACATTTATTAAATATAGTGTTATATATGAATTTAAGGAATTACATGCTAGGTATGGTAACTAATTTAGTTTTTACCATTAATTTGGATTTTACTCGGTTATAGGACAGAATTAATAAGTTAATTATATTTTATACATATTTGGGGTAATAATTTTGATGGAAATAAGGTCTCTATTGTGTATAGTAAACATGGGTAGAGGGATATTGGGGACAACAAATTATTCTCCTGGAATATTATGACTTTTATAGAAATGTGGGTGTTGTTTATCTATTTTTACAATCTTGATCTTGTGGGTATTTTTGATTTAGTATAATTATAAGATATTCAATTAAAATGTATCATATAAAATATTCATGAGATTAATTTAGATGTAAATAAATTTACATGGATATTTATTCGTTTTGGAAACACAAGTTATGCATTATTTAAAGAGTTAAGCATCAATATGGTTTGAACATATTGATTTGGTGGTAAGAAAAGTATTCCAAACTAAGTCATTTTAGGAATATATAAACATTATTGAAAGAACAAAATATGGGGAAATTAAATCAACAATAATATAATAATTGTTATATTTAATCCAAAGTTATTACTTTTCAAGACCTTGATTATCAAAATCGTTTGGACCTGTAAGAGTCGGGTGCCCCTATATTATCCTATGTGTGGAAAGAATGTAATGTGGTTATCCTATCCATTAGTTTCCTTATTTTTTGAGTTTTTATTTATTATTCCATATCTATTAAGTGATAAATATTTGGATACTATAGTAATAGAGTTATCTGAATCCATGTGATACATTAGGGTTAATAGTTATCCACTCAACTATCCATTACTCAAATATAATATGATTCACATGATTGTCTACTTAGTGTAGTTATGAATTAATTACATTCTTTATTAGTGTAAATAATTGATGAAATATCGATAATGTCCCAATATTGATATGATGGATTCTAAAAAGGGTTATCATTTTAGTGGGAGAATAGTTTTAAAAAGTCAGTATTAAATGAATGTAAATCACGATACTTCTCTGATGAAATATTTTTTTGTAGATAAATTTCATCATTGTTGTCAAATATGAAATCGATATAAATTCTATAAAAAGTAGAATCTCAATGTTAATTAATTCTTGTAACTTTACTAAATCATAATAATAGTTCTTAATTAGTTAAGAGAAAAATAAATTCTTTAATAATAAACAATTCCCTAGAAACCTATTAGTGATTTAGTTTAAAAAGATGGTATAGATGCATATGGGAAGTATATATGAATTTACTTATTGTAGCCAAAGATTTTATGTAATATCACAAGGGGATCCTCATTCTCCACTCATATACTCAATAAGATTTAGTTTGATAATGACTATAAGAGACTGGAGGTTTCCTTTACATAGTGATCTAAATAGGGAATTAGTTATAAAATTATCATTTAAAATTTCCTAACAATTTGAATCATTTATTTAAAATTTTTACCTAGTTACCTAAATTTATTGAGGTTAGATAAACATGAAATATTTTTTCTAAGAAATAGTATCATGTTGATATAATGAAAGGGTAAATTTTTTATCTGAATAAATAAGAATGGACTGTTTTGATATTGAACATTGGTCATTGAATCCTAATAGTGGTGTTATGAATGAGAATCGATGATACCATATGCATTGGAATTATAGAAAGTAACTAAATGGTTTTTTAAAAATTATATGGAATCCATGTTTGGTTTTTTTATTATAGAAATCAATTCATTGTTTTTCTAGGGCATATGATATAAAATGTAAATTTTTTCAAATTTTGTAAATGAAAATTAATTCAAAAAAATTAAGAATTAAAGGATATTTTATACTTGTTTCATGTGATAAAGATAAATTTTACTACATAAAATAGTTAAATTTAATGGAATATATTAATATCAAATAGATCTTAATAAAGGATATCTATTTTCATCATATTTCACTTATTTGATAAGAGAAGTCTATTCTCAAAAATAGTTTTGAGAAATTATAGAGTTTTATGATCTGAAATCATGTCTGTTTTTTTCTATAAGTCTAGTGTTTTATGGTAGTAAATGGTATTGTGTCCAAAATATGAAAAATTTATTAAATCGTGATTTACCAATCATACTACCATTATTTTAACTATAATAAAACTCCTAGATACCTTTGGTTCCAGAATTTAATGCTAGTTTAACTATGTGACAACCAAGAACTACCATCAGGGGTTATGATACCATCACTCGATGCTACCACCAAATGAAGATACCATTAGATAGATATACCTCTAGATATGTGCTAGCATCAGAGAGGAATTTCCACTAATATAGCTACAATTAAAATGAGATACCACTAGTAAAGAAACTATCAGTAGAACTATATAGACTAAAACTACAACCAACAAAGCTACCATAGGGAATGAGCTATCCAAAATAGAATTTCAAATAAATTCTCAAACAGTTAGTTTAAGCATCTAATGTTGGACATACAAACATTAATTTAAGATTGTTTATTCTTAAAAAATTAAATGGTTGTCTTAAAGAGAAGGTTATAATTTTTCTAGATTTGTTTCTCAATATGAGGATCCTGATTATTCTAATATTATCATAGAATGGATAATCGGACCTAGAGCATTAGAATTTTAGTAGAAGATTCCTTGTGTGGATAGGGGACTTTTTAAAATGAAAGTGCTCTGAAATTTAGAATCTCATTCACTAAATAAAAAAGGTATATGAAGATGTTATTTCATGGAACAACACTGAATACTTTTTTATACTAAAAATGGAAGGATTTTATACACCTTTACAACCCCCTGTTTTCCTTGATTTTTTTGTACAACTTGTTCGAGCTCATTCTGAAGGAAAATTCAATGAATATAGAAAAACTGAATCTACTCATGTTGAACAAAAATAATTTTTATCAACACTAACACATTTCACATTATAGTTATAGTTTACATGAAAGACATTTATTTTCACTATTTATTTTTAAAACATGGTATCATGTGCTAAAATGGAGAGTTATTTTCACTCTCTCATTTATTCTCATTTTTAGTCCCATAAAAAAATTGTGGAAAATGTCATGTGTTACCTATGTTGTGTTCATCCCACATATAGCTATGGAAGATGCCTCATTCATGGATATCCTTGTGTGCTATTTTTTAAACATGAACCAAGATGTGGGCCACTTTATTTAGTAACAGTATACTTTGTAGAAGTTCATTTCCAAGTGAAGGGGATTAAGTACAAGCTTGAGAATGAAACCATTGTTAAAGTAATCTATACTATGTGAGATTTTAATTGTTTTCATTTATATTTTTATTTTTTCAAATCAAATCAATATATAAATTTTAATTTACTAAAACAAATTACTCTATTAGTTATCATAAATTGTTGTTTTTATACAATGTCTTAATTGAGTAAACCAGTATAAAAAATTAAAGTACCTTCTAAAGTATTTTAACAGATTTTTGAATAAGCTATTGAGAATATCATCAAATGATTAAATTATATAATCCAAATATTTTCATTAAACAATGAACATTTTCAAATTGGGCTATTAAAGTTTTTAAATTGTTTTAAATAGAAATTTTCATTAGGGACAAAATTTAACCCCTCTTAAGTTGTCCACTGAGGAAAAAAAATTTTATCATAGAATTTTTTAAAATACTTTTTAATATGATATAGGTTTTGATAAATATATTAAATATCTATTAAATCAAAATTTATATCATTATGGATGAATATAAACATGAAAAAACTACAAAAAATTGGCCACTTTATTATAATGGAAATAACTTGATAAATATAATATTGAAATGAATATATATATATATATTATGTTGATTTATATCAAGATTGTTTTTAAAGATAAATATGAATTACAAAAATCTCATAGAAAAAATTGGAGTGATTCCACTAAGGTAGCATACGACTATAACTATAAGCATTGAACACTTTGTGTCTTTCTTTAGGAGAGGAATAATTTAATAGAATATATACTTGTGGTATTAATTATGAAATATTGTGTAACGCCCTGACCCCAGTTACCCAGAGTTAGTGCATTATTAAAAAACATTGGCATGATACAAGGAATCATGTCCTAAAAGACTGATCAGTTTAGTCACCTTAGAAGTACTAGATACAATCATATGTTTTACATTACATCAATAAATAAAAACATTAAAATCATTTCCCCCTTTTTTAACACACTGATATCCTTAGCCTATCCTTGTATGTCAACCATAAAATAATCCTTCACATCCCGGGAAAATAAATCATAGAAAGGGGTGAGCTTAGATGCTCAGTAAGGATAACAATATAGCGGAACATTCATAAATAAGTATAAAAATTTAAGGCAATGTATAAGAATAAAAAAAGTCTTTTAAACTTAAACATCAACATAATATGGAAAAGATAAAATCAAATAATTCCATTTACTTATTCACATGGATATTCT